>JAVJAQ010006003.1:0-131499 GCA_032362365.1 Zygogramma bicolorata | reverse complement strand
CCAAAAGAAAGGAGTTCTTTCATCAGGAATAATATCAACCTGGTGGAGTTTAATGCTGGGAAAACCAGGCATGTCTCTTCTCAAAGAAAGCCGAGCTATCTTTAGTATTCAGATTTCGGGAGAAACTATTCCTACAAAGTCAAGTATCTGGATGCTAGGAATTATGAACAGTAATAATCTCTCATTGGGAAACCATGTGAGATCGATCGCTAAGGGTGCTTCCCAGAAGCTTGGATTTCTCTTTTGTGCGAAGAAATAAATACTTCACTTCTCGTCAGCTTCAATGATATACAAGACACATATATAGTGCTCGTGTGTGGGGCTCGACACCAAAACATTCTTTGAAGCTTCTTGATTCCATTCAAAGAAAGGCGATCAGTCTTGTCGGTGATTCTTTGCTCTCAGACTCACTCACTTCGTTGGAGCATCGAAGAAAAAGAGCCAGTTGATTCAATCTGTTATAATTGACATATATACTATGAACATTTTGACTATCGAGCTCAAAGATGCTCAGCAAAATTTCCTACATTACTCGAACCAGGCACTTATTCTCAACAAGTGACCTTCTTACTAATATGTTATCGAATCACATTCTCAAAAACTGCCCTTCAAGTAGTAGCCGTTGCTGGACATTGCAAATTGTTATGTTAGGTTAAAATGCACTTTTCTAGAATAGGAACTCAGGAGTGAGGACCGTACGAGCCCTTCAGCTCAAAACCTACCTCATTCCGACATAAACTAATATTTCAAGTGACAAGATCGTTCCAATCATAGCATTCGTGGAGATAAACTGAGAAAGGTCAAAACCCAATTATAAAATATGTCAGAAAAGTGAGTACCTACCTAACTCGGTTGATAAAGTGAAATCATCGTTTGAACATACATATATTGCTCTTTAGTTCTGTTTTGACACCCTTTTTCTCCAGTTGATGGTAATTTCACATAATGAATACCATCCGCACTCATACCCAAAAATGGAGTTATTCTAGATCAAATTTGCAAGTACAGTTCAAGTATTTCTGAAAGGATTCGAAATATATTTGCTATAACTGATATTTATTTAAATTATTTGCATTGAGCTTTGTAGCCCTCAGAATCATTTACAGCTTCCCTTTAGGAGATTTTTTGTGTGCGACTCAACATTTGGAAGTAAGACATCGCCAAATGTCACCTTGTCCGGGCCTTGATGCGTAAACTGACTGACTGTACGAAATTAATTGTTATCCATCGGGAGTCATTTTGAATTCATTCAGACAGAGCCTAACGTTCACAGGTTCGATCAAATGAATAAAAGTTCCAGACGAAAATTGTAGGGAGTTTCAAAGGCTACTAAGTGGATATTCATTCTTTATTCGTCTGAAGAATACCTGTAGTTCCAACTGTGAACCGGAATAACTCGAAAAGTTTTGATTAAAGAATGAATAAACCATAATATTAACATTCCGTCTTCAGTTATAATTATATTCACGTTTCATAAGTTCACTTAATGTCAAAAAAGAAAAACAATATTTTTATGAAGATATTATAATTCATTATTGGCTATTGGCTATTGAGAGGTGGTGGTGTGTGAAGTGTGCTCCGTTAAAATGTTCCACAAGTGCTGCAAATCCAACCCATTTTTACATTATGTGTGTAAAAATTGTTCCTCTGTTTACCACAAAAGTTGTCTTCAAAAAAACGGCAAAAGTAAGGTAAAATTCTTAGGAGATAACAAAATCTCATGCTGCGAGGCGCGAGAGGATTACAACTCTACCATGGAAATCACACACCTAGAGCAAACCATTTGTGACTCATCCTCAGATAATTTAATGAAAGATAAATACATGGAGAAACTAAGGAAAGAGAAAGAAACCATTGTGAACGAAGCTTTGCAATTGGAAGCGGATTTCAATGTTTCATTAAATGAATGCAAAAATACAATCTCTGAAATGCAAAAACTCATAGACGAATTACAGCAAAAAGTACATGTGTCAAAATCAAAAAAAATGTACAGGCACCCAGACCATCGTCCATAGATATTCTAATAAGTCCGCTCACTCTCAGCAGCGACCCAAATCATCACCGTCCGTCCTCGCGCGTCCCTTGCCTGGCCGGTCGGTCGTCAGTGCCCGTCTGACGGGGGAGCCAGTTTAACAGAGTGTCTCCGATTGAACAGTTCGCATCATTCCGGCCAGTTATACTTAGTGCGTGAAATAAATATTCTTTTGGGACTTTTATTTTTGTAGTTATTTGAACATTTTTTAAAGAGGAAAGAAAGTTACGAATTCTCTGGAATTTATTTTTGGTTGGAGGCTTACTATCTCCTCCGTTTTTGAATTTATGAAAATTGAAAATTATAAATTTTTATTGACGCGTAATCTCAATCAGGATTGTCTCGAGAATTACTTTGGTCAAATCAGAAATGCTTGTGGAAACGCTAGAAATCCAACTGCCATTCAGTTTACCAGAGCATTTAAAAAACTTTTTGCTATAGGATATTTGCAGTAGCGATATATTGCTTTATATAACATCGGAGTCATTGAAAAATATTGAAAGTTTTCAGGAAAAAATAACGAAAATATTTCTCCAATTATAAAAATAGAATCAACCGATTATAGGAATTTGATATCAGAGGAGGGAAATGCACTGGCATATGTTGCTGGATATTTTTTACGTAGATGTCTCTTTGAACATTCTTGTCATATTTGTTTGGAATATTGTTATGCATCCGAAAGAGACAAGTCTACTTCATTTTGTGAGCTCAAAGCTTACAAAGGTAGTAAAAATATATTTGGTGGCTTAACAGTCCCTCCCAATGATTTATCGAAGTATTTAATACAATCAGAGAATATTTTTGTTTCGAATTCTAATGATTACTGCACACATGATGGTGTAGGAAACATATTTTCAAAAGAATATTCCAATGTAGAATTCACCCATCCATGTAGCAATTTTCCCAAAGACTATTAACTTTCATTGTTTACAAGAGTACGAATCTATTACACAATCAAATTTGCAAACAGGCAAATAAGATCTCAATGTTTAAATAAACAACATCCGAAACTCAAAATTTTGCAAAATTTGTAAATATGTGAAATATTAGATGTCGTTTTTTGACCTTAGTAGATTTATTTAGCTGGGGGATGTTTGGGGTTAGGTCTAATAACTGAAACCATTAATATCGTTTTCGACGTTTCGACTTTTATAAAGTCATCCTCAGGGCATTACAAAGTTGCAGTGAATCAGATATAAATACACATTTGACATTTTCACTGTCAATTGAATTGTACCAAACTAATGTACTCAGTCTTGACCTCTCATTCGCAGAAGTGATTCTTGTCGCAAATTTCAATAATTTTTTACCTTGTGTGTATTTATATCTGATTTGCTGTAACTTTGTAGTACCTTGACGATGACTTTATATAAGTCGAAACGTCGGCAATGAAATAATAGTAGTTTCAGTTATTCGACCTAACTCCAACCAACCCCCAGCTTAATATTTGAAATGTGTCTAAATATATATGCCAAAGTACTGAATAGATTATAATTATACTATTAGGGTATACTCAAGAAAACAACAAATCACCATTCAATTAGGTAATATGTAAATAAAGATTATTCATCTTCATTTCTTCTTTATTGTGGAGTCCCTTTATAAGTATCTCACCTTTTTACCTGCCCATAATTTAAGAAATCAGGTAATTCATGCCAGTTATTACAACGAAATATTCCTCAATTTATTGTTATTAGAATCTCATATTATATAATTATCTCAATGAAAGATCATACAAAAACATAAATAATATATAATGAATATGATCAACACTTGACGACTGACCCTCGTAGACACACTTTCGAGTAAACAAATTGTTCGCGCTGCTGACTGACCCTCGTATAAGGTATTTCTGCTAGTAGCCCGCATGATTTACGACCGCTCGCAAAAAAAGCGGCATATTTCAACCACATCAAAGGAGTTACCAGACTTATTAGAATATCTATGGACGATGCCCAGACCATCCAAGTTGAAAAATAAAAACATGGGAACATCGATTGATATTTCATTTGACAGTGGCGTGGAAGAAGGAGCTAATAATATAAAAAAGAAGACAGTTACTGTAGTATCAAAGAATATTGCAACCGTAAAACAGTCTAAGTCAAATACGGCTGAAATAAATAGGAATTTTTTTCTCTGCAAAAATGACAACAAGATGAAAAACAACATTCTGATAGTGACCGGTAATTATGGCAGAAATCTTATAAAATATATGACAGTTTTCAGTAAAGATAATCAAATCATCCAATCGATTTACAAAACACCAACGTCCTTATTATTACTGAGCCATACAGTTCTCCTAGCAAAAGGCTCAATGGATTCATCTACTGAAACAATTTATCTTTATGTATAAAAACTCACCAACAGAAATGTAATAATATATTTGCACTCGAATGCAACCATCATTTGACAAGTTCGTTCTATCACAGGAACGGCTACATAAACAATAATGACAAACGATCAATATGTAGATCTGCTTTAAATATTGTAAACAAGTTTCTGGCTGAAAAAGAAAAAGAGGAAGAAATAGAGAATAAATTCATGAGATCCGAAAACCTGCTCGAGGAACTGAATACAGCAGTGAATCCAGCGAATGCTAGCCAACAGAACCTCGAAGAAAAAAATCAAGAGCTTACCGACAAAAATTTTTTATACCCACGATTGTCACAGATAGAATTGGATATCTAAACAAAAATGAAGAATACACCTCTACTGTAAACTCAAATATAATCGATAAATTTAATGAAAAACGTCTTATTAATAACAATAATAATCTGTCTATTGCTCTTTTGAACATACAGTCTCTCAGAAATAAAACAGACGATCTGTATATATATATCTAACAGACTCCAATTTTCCCGATATTTTATTGTTGACCGAACATTGGCTAAAATGTGACGAAATAATCTTTATAAATGATTATATAGTTCTGTCGAAATATTGTAGATCAACTTCATCTAATGGCGGAACAATGATTCTAATAAAAAACTCTGTTAGACAGGAATTGGGATTTGAAAACTTTGAAAAACTAAATCATCTGCAACAAGAGAAATTATTTGAGTTTTCTATAGTGTATTCGAAAAAAAAAAATTTTATTTTATGTATCTATCGGTCACCCATAACAGATGTAAGTTCTTTTTTATTCAACTAGAGTTTTTGCTGAACGAACTGTCCCACAAATCGACTATTATACTCACAGGAGACTTGAACATAAACTTCACAGATTCTAATTCTATTTCTACCCAGACGCTGATTAACTTATTAGGATCATTCAATCTACGGATGCATGTAGCAAGCCCCACTCGTATAACTCAACAAGGCAGTTCCACAATTGATTATGTATGTAGCAACCTAGATAAACAATTTATTACGTGTTATGTGGCTTCACCAGGATTGTCTGATCACGAAGCTGTCCATTTGACTACTAACATTAAGCCAATTGAGAAATCTTCCAAAATCAAATATGGAAGGTTGCACAGTTCGTCAAACTACGTAGGGTTCCGCCAGAAATGTCAAAACACTGATTGAAAGCATGTATTAAAAACAAACAACCCATTCGACCCCTTCTACAATCTTCTCGTTGATATCTTTGAGGAATCATTTCCATATCAGAAAATCAAAATGAAGCAGAAAAAGCAATGGCTTACTAAAGGATTAAAAATTTCCTCTAGAAATTTGCGATCCCTGAACTATATAAGTAAATTTAACAACGATGAGTCAGTACTCAAATATATAGTACAATACCGGAGAATCTATAGAAAAGCTATTAAATATGCTAAAAGTAACTTTCATGCGAAAAGAATTGCTGACGCTAATAATAAATCTAAAGAAACCTGGTCAATTGTAAATGAACTCCTAGGCAAGGAAAGTAACTCTCAGGTGATTGTCCCAGTGTCTGCAGATGATCTTAATTTTACTGTACCATAGCTGAAAAACTGACAAATGATATCCGTAACTCCATACGATCCTCTCATTAACTTAGAAAAAATATCTTTCAACGATAAATTCACTATACATCCTACTGATGTCACAGAATTGAAAGAAACTATAAAAACTATCAAGAACAAAAAAACTTCTGGAATCGACGAAATATCAATGAATATAATTGATAATCTTCCCATTGACATTTTTGCTGTTTTGGCAATAATTACAAATAACTCCTTCGAAGCTGGCTATTTTCCTACCCCCCTCAAAACATCTGTCGTTATTCCCTTATACAAGGGAGGCAATCATGACGAAGTCTCAAACTTTCGTCCAATTTGTCTCATCCCCTCATTAGCCAAACTAATAGAGAAAATAGTAAAAAATCGTTTGACTGATTTCTTAATGTCACATAATATAATAAATTGTAAACAATTCGGATTCCAACCGAAAAAGTGCACTAATGACGCCATATTGTCCCTTCTAAACGAAGTTCATAACAATATTAACAATCGTGATGTAGCCGCAGCGGTGTTTTGTGATCTATCGAAAGCATTTGATTGTGTCAATCATGAAATACTGCTCAGAAAATTGTATCACTATGGCATAGAGGGAATAACTCATAGGTGGTTTGAATCATATCTAACAGGTAGAAGTTTTTTAACACATATTTTCCTCTTGGCTCGAAAATTCGATTCATTAGACCACTCTACATCCTACATAAACTTTTACTGCTACGTGTACAGCAGAATGGAAAACAGAATTACTTTGTATTCTTCGCAAGTTTATCGAGACTATTTCGTGTTTTGTTGTTTTACGGTCGCGTCCTGAGTGGTTCTGGAGCTACCTCTGCAATTCAATTTGTACCTTCATTGGGTGATGCGTTCATCCTGAATTTTTCGATTTCCTATACCTATCGTGAATTAACTTCTGCAGGTCGAACTTCAAGTCATCTGCAAAATTACTTTTTATGTGTTCGATCAGTTCACGGATGTGAGGGGTTTATCTCAAGGCAAATTCCGAAGTGGGCTCAAGAAGGGACTATGAGTTATTTCAGGAAGATCAGATGAAACACGTTATCGGGTTTTATCCGATTTCGGCAAATATCATTTGCTTTTCAGTAATAGTTCTATTACTTTGGTCAATGGAGCTCTGCTCAGTTAATACACATGGTCAAAAATGCTAATAATTTTATCGACAAATATAATTAACTTCAAAGATCTCCAATATTCTCTGAATGATGGGAATAAATGTCCTATTGAACACGTTTTAATAGGTAAGCCCACTCTAAGAATACAAATGATTCATGACTCATTTAATGGAAATCATGAGCCATTCTGTCGGACCATCTCATGAACAGGATAGAATTCCAAAGAGTTCAATATTCCTGCTGATAAAATTAAATTTTATAGCGTATTGTACACCTTCTGAGGAGAACATTTGAAACCATTTTGGTGGAGTTTCATTCCTTTTGGTGTTGAATCCACACTGGTCTGTTATTTTGGTGCCCTATATGTAAGTATGAGAGTTGCTAGAATTAAGTGGATGTGAAAAGATGCAGGACTCGATACAGTAAAGAACGCGTTTTCTTCAATAGATAGAGTGCAAGTGATATCAGTTGGGTGTTGCAGTATTTGATTACTATAAAAAGTTTTCAATTTTTCACAGAAAATTATAATCTTACCAATTGTATTCAGTAAGTTCAGGTTACTACGAGTAGTATCATAACTTTCTTTAGACGTGGATCTACAGGTAAGCGTCAAATTGGTACCCTGAAAGTTGTAGTCGAAAAGCTACCAAATATTCAAAGAAATCTTATTCGGCAAGTGGTGTAGTTAAACTCCAAACATGGAAAAGCAGCTGTTCAATATTCATGAGGGTACTTTTACTTGAACCTACTATAGTTTTAGGTATTCTGCAAAGTCATAAAATTGAAGCCATTACAAATTAAAAACATTCGACATAGGCATACTTGAGGACTGGCGTTAAATCAAATCATCTTTCGAACAATTCGTACAGACAAGTCTCAAATCACCTACACAGTAGGTTTTGGCTGTCAGCCGCAGAAAACAACTACTCCGGTCTGCAAGTGTGTCCGCCCCTATAATTGAAAATAAATTCCTTCATTTGTATCGCCAGAAGCAAATGCAGGATTATCTTCTGTGAAGAAACCTGTACTGACACCGGTCGGATATAATTCGATGCCCTTCGTGGTATTAGCCAGGAGAGTAGTTGTTTCCTGCCAGGTGACAGCCAAAACCTACTGTGTAGGTGATTTGAGACTGGCCTGAACGAATTGTTCGAAAGATGATTTCATTACAAATTACGTAGAAAGTATGTTGTCCCAGCTGAATTAGTTCTACTCACACAAAAAAACTATGGTACGGAATATTACTGGCATTATGACTATAACTGTGGGGTTATTTATGTAAAGAAATAATTTAACCCTGTTGCTTTACCTTCAAACATACTCATCCCTTTCTGTATATGTTCATAAACATGCTTTACACGATGATCTTGTAGTTAAACTCTTTTTCCATTATGGATAAGCAGTTCAATAATTTCAAACGTAATTGTACTCAAGCCCACTACGGTTTCACGCTTCTGCACACTCAGAATTCAAACCATTACGAATTTCGTGGAATATATGTCTTCCTAGCTTTATTAGTTCTCCTTACAAAAAAAATAATGACACGAAATGTTACTGGCATTATGAGTATAACTAGTGTGGGGTGATTCATGTAGCGCTAGATACATGGAAATAATTCAACCCTGTTGCCTCACCTCAGAACATACTCATTCCTTTCTGTTCATGAATATACACCACACGATGATTTCGGTTTGCAACATAACTCTCTGAGTTGTTTTGGATAAGGCATATCTCATACACCATTTTCTTATAATATCATCTCAATTAGAATTTTCATAGCTTATTAACTACCCATCGAGAGGAGTTTGAGTATGATATGACAAAACTTCACTTGCTCTGAACTGGGCTTCTCGATCATCTGTCACAGGTAATCGATTTGTTTGCACGTTCTAATAATATAATGCGAGAGAAGACCTTTACCCTTTCAGCGCTCGATTCGGTCTGGATTAATACATCTCAGAAATTTGATATATTATAAACATAATTTAATGTATCTATTTCATTGAAAATCATCGGATCAAATGAAACATTTCCTTTATACTTCCAACACATGGAGTTTTATATATTATTCCACAGTCTTGGGAATGCAAATCATCAGTGGATTTGATGGAGTTCCGTCGAGTATCTGTGGTCAAGCAACGTTCCTCGCGGCCATGATCTTGGATGGCAGACCAGACTTGGATGTTATGAACAAGCCATTTTAAAGCGAAGTCATTTCTTGTAGTGGATAAATTTTCATCTTCGTGAGTTTTCTGAGTTTTTGAGCTCTCACAATCTGAAAAGGTGAATAATTATTTGGAATCAATAAGTGTGCTAGAGGGAAATGTTTCCTCCGAATGAAGAGAACATTAATTTAAACTTGTTGTTACTTGTATTTTTTGAATTTGCCGAATTCTAAATGAGAAATTAATCGATTCCTGTGAATAGTAATTATCTATGTTGTTTAGAAAACTCAAATTAGTTTTCATTACCAGAACTTTTCTTAATTGGAATTCAATATTCCAAAGTTTCCTAATATTGAAATATGAACTTGTCTTAGTTTCCAATATTACTTCGTCTTCGAAGAGGGATAATCAAAAAATAATCTTTCGAATGGATTTCGTTGAAATCAGACTCTGTCCATTTCCCCCACCTAATTGCTGTTTTTTGCTACTATATTCGTGTTATACCGTTCCAATGATATGCCAAATATTTTTCTATGAAAAAATCTGGGTATGAATTTCTTCACACGTATCGGCCGTTTCCAGTAGTAATTATTATGAAATATCGGTTTTTCATCTTTCCCTAACGCTGAAGGATATCGGCCGTTACAGTATCCACATTCGAAGTCGCTGCTCTGTGTGTCATCATTTTGATATGAACTCAAAAACCTTATCTTCTTGTTTCAAGATTGTGGTCAATTGTGATCAGAATACCTACGGAGACAATAAAGTTATATTATATCAGATGAGCATACTTGCTTTCCAAAGGAATCGCTAGAGCTGGCACTTCATCCAAAAATATATCACTGCAGATCGAGGATTGAACCTTCAATCCTCGATCTCCAGTGATGATAGCCAGCTAGTAAGAAAACTCAGACCTAGACGCAAGGTCACTAAGTCTTGAAAATGGCTCCGAAGTGGGAGCCGAAACGTAGACAAGTAAATCATTCCAGACGCGGATCAACCGGAAGTTCCAGCCAGCATATATATGTATATATATATATATATATATATATATATATATATATATATATATATATATGTATATATATATATATATATAGTTCGAAATCCTCCAGTAAGTGGGCCTTGTTACTAACTCCCTACGCCATATCTCAGGAGCAGCATGTTCAGGAAGGAAAGTAGCTGCCCCGTTGGACCGTCGTAGAACCATAGCGACAACTCTCTTCCAATTATTTTCAAGCTACTCGAAAAAGCATTATTTTTTCCGAAATTTGCAGAACTGGCAAAACTTTCTGCAAAAATTTGAAAATACAGATGTTAGATGGTGTGGATAGTACCCTAATTAGGCAATTAATGTAAGAAAAATAATTGGCACGAGCATATATCGGAAAATAGTAAAGAGACGAAAAGAAAGGTTATTTTCAAATAATAATTGATACATACAAACATTTCAACTTGAATTTTTATGTACAGAGAGTGTGACAATTCCATCAAAAATTCGTCAAAAAATCAATTTCTATTTTTATAGGGCAACTTCCTCTCAGAATTTAAGTAAAAAATGGATTTGGGGGAAAATAACCCAAAATATTTTTTTTGCTTTAATATTTCACAACCGAGTAAGTTAATAATTGCTTATACCATACTAGTAGACAATAATAAACTTGTACAAATAGTGTATTTTTCTGAAGATAGACATTTGATCGAATATTAGTTATATAATACAGACTATGATATAAGGTAGCCATCAGTTTCGAAAATGAATATATGAAATATATTCCTAAAGATATCGTGAATATGCTTAAACATTGCCCCAGCATCTTTTAATGAGATATATTTATTGAGCTTTCATATATAGATATAGGTTGTCTCACGAGAATAAGCAAACTTGAATTTATTTCTGTTTAACGTTATGTAGGCAAATTCACTGAATGTACAGATTTGATGTATTTATCTATGGATTATGATAATTCGAATGAAAATTGAATTTTCGAAAAACGATGAAATGGGAATCTATGAAACTCGCACTTTCTCATTCTGAATAGAACGGCAAAAAATTATCTCTGAGAATATTATATCAGATAGGGTGTCCACCAGAGAAATTATTTGGAATAAATGTATAGTGTGGACATCTATTAAATTCTGTTTATATAAATTCCAAAATAATGTTGTAACTGGAAAGTTCTCACTCTCATTCGATGCGTTCATGTAATATATACATTTCATTCATTTTAAGAATGATCATTTTTAATTTTGTCGCTTCAAAAATGGTACAATCAAATGATTTGAATTCAACACCCTCCATAATATTTATATTTCATAATATAATTTTCTCTTGCGAAACTTGATCCTGGTGCTTTAAAAATGCCAGTAGCGGATAACCAACGCAAACTCAATATCTAATAATGAAGCAGAGACTTCTGTTCACGAATATGGTTTCATCAATATAATTTATTATGTATTATCAATATTTCGCTGCATAAGACGTTCCCCAATTTCCCAAAACTCATTAATCAGTTGCGAATCCTATTCTTAGGTAATCATCTGATTTTCATGCTTCAATTTCTAAAGCTAAGGAAACACCTCCATTGGCAGAAAATTCCTCAGCTTGGCTGTTTCTCTTCTCTTCAAAAACCAATTATGTGTGAGAGGTTCGAGAGGACAGTGACATACTTTTTCCACTCTTGAGTTTCTCGTTCACGAAATACTTTGGGTTACCAGTGTTGGAACTTTTCGAGTTGGAAGAGTTGATGTTGTTTCAGAAGGGCACGGATCATGAATATATCTCTATTATAGTCAAAAGTACGTGGCCTGAACTATGATTTATGCATATTTAAAATTTCCTGTTGTAAGGCTTCATTGTGACTGCCAATGTTTTCCTACGCTGACGTTCTCGACAGTTCAGCTTTTCAAATGAGCAACAACTAGACTATACGATGTTTGATGAGCTGATTACAACATATTTTACCAGTAGCAAAATAATACAAATCACTTCCATTGCCACCTTCATCATCAGAGATTGTCTTTTCACACTACAATAATTATCATACCTATATACCTCTCAATACATGATAATTCATTACATAATGTAAGAATTGTGAGCATAAGTGCGGTAATTCGCGATTGCACATAATTTGCCTTATCCTCGAGTTGCGTTCTGTATTTTTTCTACTCCCTCCAAGCTTGTGCGATAATTTCTGGTGTTGAAGCCCACATTCTTTCAATATCAGCGATCACACGAGACACTGAATGATAGCAAGTAGGTGAAACAATTGCTTGTCGTTTCATGAATCTAACTAGATTCAGTACCAATTCACAAACTGTTGAACAATAAATTTCCTAAAAATATACTTTTCAATTTGATTTCACAAATAATTTGAAGCTGAAAATTGCTGAATTTGGTTTTTAGTCATTTTATCAGGTTAAATGTTAAATATCCCATCATTTTCAACAAGTATTATTTCCGGAAGCGGCTACCATCAGTTTAGAATACACGTTTATCATTTGTTCCTTAGTTTTTTGGGTTTGTAACCTACCACAATCTGAGAAAATAAGACAATATATTGAAATCTATACAAGTGTAGAAGGGCACATTTTCAATCTACCCCGAAAAGTGGCTGCATCTATTGAACAACAAGTCTTTTTGGATAGAACAAGTCCAATTAGTCAGCAACTTCTCGTATAAATGAAATTTTGCCCATCAAAAAAATAATAAGAACTGATATAAATGAAAATACTTATCTGTTAACGTTTCGGAAACTAAATCTACTTCCGTTCTCAAAACTTCTAGGTAAATTCCTTTTCGAATGCAAATATCTCGTATAGACAATTCTCGTGATTGACATTTGTCAAATTATTTCGGAAGCAGATTTGGTTTCCCAAACGTTAACAGATAAGTATTTCCATATATATCAGTTCTTATTATTTTTTTGCCTATCGAAAAAAGTTGCTGACTAATTGGACTTGTTCTATCCAAAAAGAACTGTTTTTGAATAGACGCAGCAACTTTTCGGGTAGATTGAAAGTCTGCCCTTCTACACTTGTATAAATTCCAATAATAATTCTTATTTTTTCAGATTGTGGTAGGTTACAAACCCAAAAAAATTCGGAAAAAACATTGATCCATCACAAAACAATGACGTTCAAACAATATGTGTATCATGTATTCCAAATGAGGCCATTACCTAACAGCTGTCCAGTACCTTCGTAATGAATAGTTTCAAATAGTGGGAGTAGAAAAAATCATCCATATATTTATTACTCGAGGGATTTTGTCAACCATCTAACCGGAGTGATCTAGCACCTTTCATCTGTAGACCACCTCCAGTTTTCGTCTTCGTAAATAAACCGGGTAAAATTAACTGAATCACTTTCATAAATGAGATGACTCCATTGATGATTCAACATCAGACATTTTGAAAGAGTAAGTTGAAGCATACCACAAATAAATTATAAATAAATCAGCATCAATGAAATCCACATTCCTGGTGGAAGTACTAACAACAGTTCAATTTTGGTTATGCGAATGTGTGTTTTCAACTGATTTTTGAAAATCCTCCAATCTTAAGCATAATAAAAAATAAACGGAAAATTCGAATTGCCAAAAACTCTAAGAATAGGAGAAAAAAAACTACAGTGAAATATGGTTCTAACGCTATACCGAGGCGAAAATTTTGTCGTTTTTCTGTCGAAAAAAATGCTTGCCAAGGCCAATGGCTGAGGTGAGCAATTTCTCAAGAGAGTAATCATTTTTTTTATACAGATTAACACGAAAGGAAAGCTTTGTAATGTTCAAAGAAGCCCGCGTGAACCAAGGGAGAGGAGATACGAATTGATCACTTTGAATTTTTGAAGGTTGTAAGCCTCAAGAAAAACCTCTTTTGAAAAGGAGTTCCAAAGCTCAGCTGTTCTATTGAAAAAAAATCCCTGAGCAAGAGAGATTCGACAATTCTCCAGATTCACAACAAAGGGGTGAGGAATTCTGTACTCGTAAAGTCATCCGTGTAGATATTGCCAAGGGTGGAACGAATGATAACAATTCAGAAGTGCACCGACGGTGAAAATATCTATAGAAGAGAGACAAGTCTCCGACCTTTCTACGATGTTCCAATGAAGTGAGCGAAGAATCACCAACAAGACGGTTTGCCTTTTTTTAGATGGAATCGAGAAGCGTCAATGAATGTTATGGTGCCAAACTCCACACATGAGAACTATCATCCAAGAAAGATCGTATCTGAGCCTTGTAAATCATTAGAAGCTGACGAGAAGTGAGGTATTTCTTCGCACGAAATAAAAATCCGAGTTTCAGGGAAGCACCATTATCGATCGATCTCACATGGTTTTCCATTGAGAGATCATCACTGATAGTAATTCCTAGCATCGAGATACTTGATTTTGTAGGAATAGTTACCCCTGACATCTGAATACTAGAGGATGATAAATCGGCTTTCCTTGAGAAGAGACAGGCCTGGGTTTTCCAAGCATTATATTCCACCAAGTTCATGTTATCCTATTCTATTATTTTCACCAAGTCTTCGTTTTTATTGAGGTGAATGTGTCTTTGAATTTTTGTTTATCGCTTTGGTATGGGGACTCTGGAAGGGAAACTGGTATAAAGAGAACTGTCGTCCGCAAACATCTTGTTCAGTACATACTGAACAAGATGTTTTCTCGAGCAAATCATTGATATGCAGCAGAAGCAAAGTGGGCGCTAGAACTGAACCCTGTGTAACACCTCCATTTATCGGGAGAATATCAGATGATACCCCATCAACAACCACATACAGGAACCTATCAGACAAGAAACTCTTCCACAAAGCACACTACTGAGGAGGCAAACCATATAAGGTAGTTCAGGAAGGAGACTCCGATGCCAAACTCGATCAAACGCTTTTGAAATATCGAGTGTAACAGCTATCGTTTCTCCGTTTTTTTTTTTGTTGTGGATGAATTTTTTCTGCTCATTTTTTTTCGGGTTCTCAACCTACCATCTGAAGAAATAAGAATTGAAATCATCATGAGTGTAATTAAAGAACACAGTTGAGTGAAATACCTTCAGTCAGCAACTTCATGTGTAACGTAAATTTGTCTATTACAAAAATACATGATCTAAATGAGGAAGAGCAAACAGCTGGTCGAGCAACATACCTCTGTCCAAAGAGTTTCTCACTTGCAAAAAACTCGATTACTGCCGGTAAAGCAAATGAGAGATAACAGGGCAGTCTGGAAGATTAACGGGTGGGTATGGGCGTCCGAAAGTTGCAAATTTTTCTCAAAAAATAACTAACTCGTGTAAGGTTCACAACTTGTAAAAATAATGGAGATTATGTGGTAATATGGGAGAAAAATTGTCAGAAGGCCAAATGGTAGATGAACGGGTGTCAGAAGCTGTCGAAGGGAAACAAAAATCGAAAAATTTACCTCTCAAGGTAGATTCTTTCGATTTGTAGTTGCATTCTACACATTAACATCTATGAACATGCGAAAATTTAGGAGCTGAAATGAAAGAGAAATTCAGATATTCGGGTTCGAAGAGCAAGAGTGCCGTTAGACCGCTTGATGACTCGCTCGATTCATCAACTACTTTTCATTCGATTCAAATGTCGAAACGGAGTTCAAATAACAATAAAAAAAATTGTAAAAGGAGTTCAATTATATTTTGACAATTTACAGAGACACAGGAAATAGCACAAAAAATTTTCTTTCTTATCTTATGAGTTGAAGAAAAAAATCACTTTCCATAATAATAAGATGATGATTTTTTTCGATATTTAACGAATATCTAGCGATTCATTCTGTTCCAGAATCGACATCATTCATTTTTTGTATTTTTTATCCCAAACCGGAAATTTTTCTGAACCCTCTGGTATTCCAACCAGTTCAACATCCATGGACTCGGGGCCGCCGGTTTTTTTTTTCCCTCCGAAGGACGGCATATCCTCAATATATATTGTGCTCATTGATATATTGCCTGCGAACTATGATATATTATTTTGCTGCAGTTGTATGTGCTTTTAACGCGGTCTTTCCCTGCATGGGGTCACCCATCCAAGTAGTAAACGCTCTCGGCGCCTCCAAACCATTGAACGTCATAGCCATTTTCATTCAATCCCACCCAAAAGTTTCTGATTAGATCTGCTTGTGTTGCATTTTCCACAAATACGCTAAATAGTGTGATGGGTTGATCTGCTGAAGTAGCTCAGTGGAACAGGGATTCAAGCAGGAGTCAAATTCTTGATTTTTTTCCAAAAAGCTCCCTCAACATTCCCCGTTTTATAGTAACGAAGGAACATTTGATACCTCACGTCATTATTTTTTTTTGTTTGACTCATACCATACATGTGGCAAACCAAATACTTCATTATTGCATATACCTTCTGAATTTAGTGGCACCAGAATGAGCTGTTTCTTCTTGAACCCTTTATTTTTCAATATTTATTGCAAAGGACGATTTTGGCATTTTGGCCCTTCCTGAAAAACGCGAGATTAATATCATAATCTTTTAAGGCATGGAATCCAGACAGTATATCACACATATTTGTTCCTAATATTGTGATACGAGAATATGTTTTCGATATATGTAATTAGATTCCTAATATTCTTGCTAATAAATCACGTTTCATGCGTATTCCTTGAACTATTGATTATAATTGTTTGATTTTCATCACAACCGAAAAATTCAGTATTTTGTTTCGTGTTATAGGAGATTCGAATCTGCAACCATCTTGCAAACACATCAAAATGAATTTGTCCCGTTGTTCCTTCTCTTTCTTCTCTCCAAGACAAAATTTGCTACTGCTTAACGCGCACTGCGACAAGTTTTAATGTTGTACAATGAAAGGTTGTTCATCTCTGAAATACATTGTTCAAATTCAGTGTTGCAGTTATACAGTTGACAACAAATAGGTGTATTATTGAGGGTAGGTAACTCGACTTTATTGATGTCTTCTTTTTTTCGGTTGAGATTGTCTTTATGTTTGTGTATCTCTATTGCCTCTGTGTATTCGAGCACTTGGATTTCGTCAAAAGCAATTGCGTTATGGTCTTCTCCGAGTGCGCGTTCTGCGACCTATCTGTCTGTCATAGGAGACCATTTCTCTTATGTTCGGAGAGCCGTGTCTTAATGCTTCGTTTGGTGGTTCCAATGTAGACCGATCCACAGCTACACGGAATTCGGTACACACCTGGTATTACAAGAGAGCCGTGGGTCTTCTCCCAACCGGGTATTGATTTCGGACTAACACAAATTGATGGCTTATTCGTTGCTTTTCCAGGAATGAAGAGTGCTCGAGAGTTACAGAAAAGCCGTCAAAGGAGTTAATTATACGAAGTTTGAAGTTCTAGGGTAATATTTTCATTGCTGTAACTTTCTGAAGGAGTATGTCAATAGAAAATGTAAAAAGAAACTGATAGCGTTCGGGAGAGTCTGGAAAACGAATTCATCTGGGTAGTAGATTGAGATACTTGCAGAAGCATTAGGATTGAATTTCTTGATAGAGCAAGAGATAGTTGTATGAAAAATCAGGTATAACGTACATGCAAGATTCGTACCTAGCCAGTTATTTTACGGAAAAACGCCATTCCCCATTTTTTACAAATTGCTTCCTGATGGACTGTGGGGAAAACTTTATCATTTTTGCTATTTTTGCCAATTTTCAGTGCGTACGTGAAACATCAATTGACATAATCATCCTCGATCATTGAAACTTGAGTTTAATTTTTTTTCTGACGTCTAATTGAAACATTCAATTTTTTTCTGAAAAATATTGAGTTCCATAGTAAGAGTACTCTCATATTTCAAATGTGAATCTTTCTTCCTCTACTATTTTTTCTCCTCAATGAAACTCCATAAAAGGGGATTTTCAGGTATACTGTATCTGAATATGAAAACGATTTTCATTCAAATTGACCACCAGTTAAATTTGTTATTAAAATTTTTTTGCAAAAAGAAAAACGCAATTTTTTCTATCCGAGCACATTCTTAATTCCCCAGTCTGAACTGGAAGGATGTTGATTTAGATATCTACCACAGTAGTGGTTTCTTCTTAGGTATGAAACTTCTCATAATTGAACTTCCATGCAACAATCTCTTGCTCTTCAGGCACTTTGCAGTTCAAAGATGTGCGTACACTTCATGCGGATGGACAGTAGTCCAAATTCTTGTCCTAATACTGGCGATGGTACAAGAATTGTTATGACTCATCATTCGGTCACTAACCAATTATTTCATTGGTGCACAATCTATGCTGAACATACTAAAATCGGAAAAACGACGATTGATAAAAAAAATGTAATAACGCCTTATTTCCATATCGACAAAGGACTGAATTCTAGCATCGTCGTTCTTCGTATATGATGTCGTCTGGTGAGGTTGCGTCTAATGCATTTTAGCTGTTCCGAACATAATTCCGAATATGCCAAGAATGAATTCCACGTAGCTGTGTATATGGGTGAGCACCCACTACGTGCAGAACGTCTTGAATACTGACATACCGAAGTGAAGGCTCAAATAATATCATCAGAGAGTATTGTAAAATTACGAAATGTCTCTTGATATGGGTATTCTGGAATGGGTAATTTCTTTAATTTTTGAGGTGAATTATTGACCATTTTTATGAACTGCTATGACATAGTTCAACCGAGAAATGAAATTTTTTCAGGTTTTTCATTACCATTATACCTACCCGAAAGCTTTCTTTCATTAAATTATTTTATGAAATATGGAAAAACGAATGACTCCCAAATAGTTTTTTTCTTCTATTTTCCTCAATGTTAGTTTTTAATCTGTCTCTAATCGGGTATTACTTAAAATAATAATGTGAAAGTAGCATTCACGACACTGAATAATTAAAAAGAAATCGATATATTTTGCCACAATCCACAGGATCATCATAAATTTTGTTCACTCGATATTGTTCATCATATATATATCACAAGGTAGACAGGGTATCTGAGATTTACATTTGTTGAAGAATTGAAAAATACTATAATACAACTCATGAAAAATTTTCATATCACACTCGAGAGTTCAAAAGCTTTTTTGTAGAAATATTCAACATTATAAGTGAATTGTCCGTTTCGTTCTACGCTCCTCCGTAGAAATTAAAGTCTCATTTTTTCAGCGGAATGGTTTTGAATCTAGTAATTTCACAATGGAATGACACGAAAACATTTATAGAGGGGGTTGCGAAGAATGATTTTCACTATGAATTCTTTTAATTTCTTATTCTCAAATACTTCTCATGACACATACAGGGTGTTTTCGAACTTGAGACATTTATTTTAACAGCTTGTAGTACTCAGAAGAAGCTGATCAATACCAATAATCACCTATATAAAAGTTGCGTAATAAGAGAGTGAGTTCACATTATTAACAATTGATGAAAAAAAAACATTGAATGGATAACGTTTTCACAAAAAGTATGCACAATTGTCTTCATTATATCGAGTAATGCACAATCTTGCTCCGCGACTCCACTACTCTACACAAGCTTCGAAAAAAATAAAATAGCCCTACAGAAAAAAATCTCAAGGCATTGATTCCGGGAAGCGAGCAGGCCAAGCAATATCTTTCTGTGGGGCTATTCGAAAGAGTTGGTGTATTATGATGGAGAAGTAAATAGCTTCAAGCTTGTAAAGAGTTGGGGATTCGCCGAGCGAGTTTGTGCGTTAATCGAACACATGGGGACAATCTTGAACAGTTTTTGTGAAAAAGATTTTCATTCAACACGCTGATAATGTTGTTTTCATTATTGTTATTATTGTAAATTGACTATTTTTCATGCAACTTTTATAAGGTGATTTTTGGGATATCAACAACTTTCGACAGGTTCTACAAAGTGTTGGAAAGAATGACTCAACTTTGAAAACACCCTGTATGAAAATGAATTTTTTTTGCTTAGTTCTCTATTATTATTTCATGGAGCCGTTGATTTATAATTTTTTTTAACATTGCCATGTTATTACTAAATAATTAGTTATTTTTTATTCATTATTTGGAATTTTATATGTATGGATTTGTGTTCTGTGGGCAGGATTTTCAATTTTGTGATAAGCATTCTGACTTTTTTAAGCGTGCATATTGTGATATACAATCATGTGTGATTATTTGTAAGAGACACTTAAGGAAAATTCAAATGAGAACTTCAAATACTTGATCAAGCAAGGTTCAATGTTTTATTTTTCGAAATACCAAGATAGAATCGAGACTGAGAATAAATGCAGATACGGGGAGTAGTGGCGCACAGTTACTTACATCCTATTGAATTAAAATTGCCGTGTTGTCGATACCAAAAAACCTTGAAGTAACGATTGTCACCCTCTTTTTGTTTCTCCTTAGTTCTGAATAAACTAATATTGATGAAAGTGCAAAGGGGTAGCTTTTTTTTGCGTACGGCAATCGGTGTGTTAGGAGAGCTACGGCCGTGGGTCTTATATTTTCTTGAAAAGGGCGCCACTTGATTTTGATGTATTTAAAAATAAGAAACAAAAAGAACTTCGTTCGGTCAAAATTCATAATGTTCGAATCGCTCAAAGGTAACAACAATCCAGAACTATCCTGGGAGGTATAAATAAAATAGACAAAAATAATATATAACACAGCTCTGGACGGTTTTTTACACAAACTGATATCAGTTGACGCCGCTGCAGCTGCAGTAGTATCTTACAGGGGATTTTCTATCCTAAGGATCAAATTTACACTGAACGTTTTCAGTACCTATTTTAAACACCGACACGGTTTTTTTTTGATACCAAACAAAATCTTTAAAATATCTAAAATGAATGTGATGGTGAGAATATAGAATAATAATTGATCATTCGAATTGTGTACTCTCTTGGAACGGCAACGAAACGTTCATAGCTTGATAAACTGGATATCTCTCACCAAATTTCCGGGCTCTAGCGGTTCGGCAAATTTCAGTTACAGGAAGGCGGACTGTGCAGTCTAAAACCCCAGGAGTTCCATCAAAAAACCATATCGAGTATTTCGTTTGGGAGTTGAAAAAACAACAGGCCCCGCTTCAGCTAACTGATTATTTATGTAATGGTAGGATGGAGATCAGGGCATTATCTGGCAGGCCTACAGAACTATTTGTACCCTGCATGTGTTTCGGGTCTTCTTTATGGGAACCGGCAGATCTCTAAAAAAATGATCCTGAATGAGAATCTGATTTTCTTTTTTTTACAAAAGAATGGAAGTCCAATAAAACTCACCTCTTCAAGAGGAAGGCTCCCACACAAAAAGAACAACGTTACGAATATGTGAACGGACGGAAATCAACCGAAATATCAGAGATCGGGGAAACTAAAATGGTTGCTGTTCATGCATATTTCTCTAGTCGTTGGCTCTCTATCTCACCTCACTACCTCTCGAACTTCCCAAACTCGTTCTTTCGAAATTTCTATTTTGAAAAAACTATATTCATCAAAATTCGTTGTTCGCGCCGTGACGTATGAAGCTGCTGTGGCTTAGCCAATCAATTGTTGGCTACCGTTGAGAAATGAATCCAAACGGCCAAGCGCTGACTTCAAACCAGCTGGACTGTCAGTTGCTATCTGTTTTGACATTACTTTAGAGATGTCGGCGATTGTAAACACAACGAAAATGCCTGTTTGTTTGCAATACCCCACTCCGATTTGAAATAATTCTATTTGATGGTAAGTAGATAAATTTTACCAATACTTGATCGAAAAATTTCATTTTATTATTCCACTCGAAATACTCGTTTCTCTGTTTGTAACTCTTCTTTGTTTCAGACTACATCACTCCAGACTTCAAAAGTCGTAAGCCAGCCTCCAGAAATCTACCGAAACGATCAATGGGAATATCTTGGTAAGGAAACAAACTGTAGGCGAGTATAAATCAACTGCCTAGTAAAAACAACTCAACAAAAGTATTTTGTTTGTAGGTTACGATTGGATGCAACAAATAGATGCCAACAGTGGCGGAGCTACCAGGTGTTTGAAAAATCGAATGTTCTGAAAATGATTCATGTAATGATTTTCGAATAAAGATGATCCTGAGTTGTTTGTTATGAAAAATTGAAACGTGTCTGAAAACGGAAATTTTCATGTTACACGATGTGAACTTTTTTATATCAACATATCCCGATAGTAGGATTTTCAAGTTGTGTATAACATGCCAATTTAACAAAATCCTTCTCCAAACAGAAACAAGTTCATTTCTCGTAAATTTACACACTGAAAATACTTCAAGGAACAACTTTGCGTATTCTCTCTGGGACAACCTCACAGAGAATAAAAATCAATTCTTGGGAAATTCTTCAATATTTCCGTCATCCAGTTCAAACGCCCTCTGCCTTATTTTCTCCACACACTTTCGTATTGGTATTCTTCTCATGTATTATATATTCCTATGCATACAATTTTTCCCAGTCGAAAAACGTACGTGAGTATTCGAATTATTGTACGTCTGCTGGGGAATATGTTACACTTCCAGAGTTGAAATAATCGCGGGACAATATAATTGAATTCTTTATTTTAGTTCAGGACAACGAGTACCGAAGGAGTAAGCATTGTGTATCACATCTTCATTCCATTGAAACTTGGCAGTGAATGCGTGAAGTTATAGAAAAATATTTCGTCTGAAAGTTAATAAAGATATCAATATGCATTGTCATTGTACATTCTCAAATCATTTGGCAAAGTGCCCAAGTACCAAATCAAATCGTGGCTCATCAAAGTAAATGCTTTTCGAATAGAATAACATAATATATTATTTTCCATATAAGGATTCGATTGAATTCAGAGAAATTAATCATGGAAATAAATATCGAAGGGTAATTCAACTCTTGAGTTTAGAGAAAAACCCAATCCAATTTATCGTGACCATTTCATAAAAATCTTGGATTTGTCTATCAATAATAATTTGAGCAGTAGACTCTTATCCAATACTAAGTAAGTGGAAACTTGGAACAAATTTTCCCCCGATTTTTCAAATGGAAAGTGACTTTCCCAACAATGGAGTTATATGATTATGAACTGAGCAGATCGAAGGATATACTAGCGTTTATGGAGCCTATCAATATTGATTTTTTTCGTGAATTCGGATTGATTACAATTATTTTGTTCAATATGAATATCAATAGAATGTTCATAGTTCTCCTATAACCATGGTAATACCTGACTTAATACCATTCATTACAATTTTGTAGAATTTTTTCAAAATGTAAGAGTAATTACTGTGGTCACTACAAATATAAATATAATATTTATAGTTTTTCTTTATTTATCGGTTGTATAAAAATAGCGTATGCAACGCTCATGTAATGGTTATCACATGATCGTTGCACAATATACTATTATACTCTTGTTTTGTAGTTATTGGCGCGTTTGAAAGCTAGCAATCTCCACCCCATCAAGATGATGTTTTCCCAAAAACTGTCATTGTAGGTGTACCTGTTTTCTTCATATATTCCAACTGTGACTTGATTATAGCCTGAAACTATGAGATGTGCAAAAAAAAATTTCTTCAGCAGTTGCACAATCGAGATTTTGATACCACCAAATTGATGCAAGAAAAGTGGATTCGAGTGAAACAGTTGAAATTTTTTTAACAAAATTTTCATTTCATTTCATTTTTATTTGTCTGAAGAAAATTTACATTTTATAGACACGTCCAAACCTTAACCTAAATAATCTAGATACTATTGATGAATAAAATTATTTGTAGTGCTGTGAAATGGAATAATGGACAATATAAAACATCAACTTAATTAAAAGATTAATACAATTCAAGAGATGACTGAATCATGGAAATATAAAATGTATAAAACATACAAACATAAATGTCTAAAATATATAGTGGATAATGTATAAAAAGTAAAAATATAGAGTGTTAAATGTATAGGATGTCAAATGAATAAAATATAGATCAATGTATGAAGAATTTATATTCAATCACTGTGATTATCCATGAACAAATGCCGATTTTCAGCGATCAACTGAGTAAATTCTTGGAAGTTGTAAATACAGTTACTGGATAAGATACATTTCAATTTAGATTTGAATTTTTTTGGGGGTAGATCTCGAAATTGAGATGGTAAGTTGTTATAGAGCCCCGTATCAATTTTGGTGGTTTTTTGAAGCCTTGTTTTTGGTACAACTAATCTGGTTTTGAACCTTGTATCATGTTCATGTAACTCTTCATGAGTTTCATAGGATTCAATATTATTTTTGATATATATTAATTTGTGGTATATAATCAAGGCATAAACAGTCATTATTCCTAGGGCCGGAAATAAAGGTCTACAACTAGAATCCCAATGTGACTTTGTAATACATCTTATGGCAGACTTTTGTAAAATTAGTAGTTTAACTATGTGTGTTTGAGCTGCATTACTCCAAGATAAAGTGGCATACTGAAGATGTGAATGAAATGGCGAATAATAAGAAGTTAGCGCTGCTCTTTGATTTACAAGGTCTCGAACTTTTTTTATAGCAAAAACAGCTCTGGAGAGTTTAGTACAGAAAAAATTCACATGCTGTGACCACTGGAGGTGACTGTCAATTTGTACACCCAGAAATTTTACATTTCCATAATTTTGTTCGTTATTAGCAGATTTATTTGGTCCACAATCAAATTTTAGGCAAACAGTTTTACTCTCATTCAGTATAAATTCATTACTGGCGAACCGTGTATGTGCTTGTTGTCTGACATTATCATGGGCTATTTTGAGATCTTCATCCCTTTCTATACTGATTGTGAATGTAGCGTCATCTGCGAATAGTACAGATAATCTGTTATGGGCTGTCATATTATGGGGTAGGTCATTTATATAAATGAGGAACAGCAGAGGTCCCAAAATTGAACCTTGAGGTACTCCTCTTTCAATCTGTAGGAACCTACTTTTATTATTTTGGCACTCCACTCGCTGTTTTCGGTTGGTCAAATATGAAGTGAACATTTGGTGACAAGTTCCACGAATGCCATAATAGGTCATTTTGTTTAACAGTGATTGATTGAATCGAAGGCACATGTTAGATCAGTGAAGATACCTAAACAGTGTTTGTTTTTCTCAAAACTTTCTTCAATAAATTTGGTAAGAGACATTATTGCATTGGCAGTCGAGACTCCCCTCCTGAAGCCATATTGTTCTGCTACAAGTATGCTGTGAGTATCTAGATAGGATGTTAAGTCATTATACAATAGGCTGAACTATCTTTTTATTTCTTCCTGTTTCACGATTTATAATTTGCCATACCTTTTTATTATAATTTTCTGATTCTAGTAATGTCCTCTCGTTGTAAGCTTTTTTGGCAGATATTAAGATTCGATTGTATTCTTTTTTGAAATCTGTGTAATATTTTTTATTTTCTACAGTTGGATGTTGTTTAGAGAATGTATGGAGGAAAAGAAGATTATTTTTAGCTGTTATGACTTCATCTGTTATCCAATTCTTTGTTTTATATTTTTTATTACTAGGGGGTACTGAAAAAGATATATCGTGATAATATAGAAATGTTTCATACGGATGATTTGCATTGGACAGGTTACGAAATTGCCTCACGTGTTTTACCATACAATAGCTTTTTCAGTCGTTTTGTAGTAGTACCATAACATCCTGTTGTTTAGTGGAACACGTGTGGTGGTTTTGTGAACTCTCTCCACACAATACAATTTTCTCATTAAAATATATGAAATATAAAAAAAAACTTGGAGAGAAGGAAATTCACTACAAGAAAAATACTCAACTTCCGGAACTATACCGTCAATGGTGCTCGGTAGTTTTTTCTCTTTTCGAGGCCACTGTTGGGAAAATCTGAATATTTTTTTACTACGTTTTTCAACAAACAATTGGAGGTATGAAATGATGACTTGAGAAAATATCTTTCTGTTCAGAAAACGTTTATACATTGAATACTTGCTGAGGAGTTTTGGCATGATATTAGTCTTGGACTCTGAAATGATGTTTGACTTATTCTTCGAAAATTTATTTTTGCACAACTCTCTCAATGAGGCTTATCCATTGAAAATAATGTAAAAATAATCAATGGGTAAATTTTGATCTGATTGTATAGGAGGGGTTTTTCTGAGGGATGAACAAGCTTAACCAATAATATCATTGTTTTTTTATTCGTTCTGAACCAGCTGACGAACGTCAACCCTCAGAATTAGAAACTTGTGAGAGCAATTAATTAACAAGGGCCTACCTATTAATGTGCGATTAGCTAGCACGGTGGCCTGGCGAGAATTGTAACCACGGTCTTCCGCTTGAAAGGTGAACGTGCTTACAACTACACTAACGAGATCAAAATATATCAGAAACAAATATAAATCTATCAAAAAATAGTGAAATATACAATAGATGCTAAGAATAAATCACCTGCTACCTACCAAGTCGACAACATTACAGACGACTGAAAGGAAATTTAGCATTCCTCAAACGAAAATGCAGCTGAAATTGCGAATACATCTAATAACTTCAATGATTGCGCCAGTTAACCAAAAGTTAATTTAATATACACGAAATTCAAACGTGATAATGTTATGCTATATATTATCATCTTATTATTGATTACAATGAAATTGAATTATTGCAACTGTGTGCTTCAAAATCTCCAGAGAAAATGATGAGAGTGTTGAATATTGGGAACAGTACCCAATAACTTGGTTGAGATAATAACCTATCATTAATATTGCCATCAAAATTTCTATAGCAATTGAAAACCGCATAAGTAACTTCACCATATTGAAAGCACAGTATCGATTGTAAATGGAAATTATATGGCAATTACCGTATTACCTCTCCTCAAATACCTATATCCGAAGGAGAGTTTCACTTAAAACTCTTGAGCTATCTGAATGAATAGGATATTCTCACGAATGGACAATATGGATTCCCAGAAAACTATGTATACAGGTTGCCTCAATATCTTTTCATAAAAAACTATTGGATTGTTTTGACAGAAGTGTATAAGCCTCAGCTTGAATCAAGATCTTTGATGTCGTAAATCGTCCACTGATTATGATTGAAATGGAGACAGATATAATGAGAGGGCCTGCACTAGATTGGGTTAATTCATATCTCACTCATAGAAACCATTGAGTCAACATGAATCATGGTGGAAACTCGTCAACATATGAGCCATTGCAAAAAAGCAATATGGTGGCCAGACTTTGTTCATTATCATAATACAGGACATCTAGCATTGTATGCTGATGACACCGCAATAATTATGATATCCTTGCAGAATTATCGTCCATTAGTATAACCGGAATGGGAGAATGAGTGAAGCCTATAAAATAATTTTGAATATGTCGAAGACCAATTACATACAAACAATTACTTATGATTCATTTGGGATTTCGTGACTAATCGAAACCAAATTCTCAATAAGTAATAAAATAATAATGAGTAAGAAATAATAATTCACGCAATAGTACTATCCAATTTAGGTTTTGTGAAACCCAATAATCGGATTTTTTTCTGACAGCCATACCTTGATTGAACAATATAAGTAGGTACCTACTAACTTCAACTGGGTGCTGAAGGTAATAAAATATGTTTGGTCACTGAGGACTAGCCATGTCAATTATTCATTTGAATAATATAGATATGATATGGAATTATGGTACCGAAAAGAATGTACATAAAATAAACTACCTACATAAACATCGTAGAAGGGTCAGAGACTTGTCAGATATTTCCACGGTCGGTGCTCGAATGTCAAAATTCGAATTCAAAATTCAAATCATTTTAGTAACCATAGATCACAAAAGTGAGAAAAGAATCGTCAATTGATGGTTTTATATATATATATATATATATATATATATATATATATATATATATATATATTATGAATATCATTTCAATTCTTTCCTAAATTTGTTGAGGTTTTTCTGTGTTTTGACACAAAATTTATTATTTCCTCGGGATCAAAATGTTATTTCTCAGCAGGATTACGGAAAGTCTTGAACGATACACGGCCGATACGCAAATAATGGATTCGGTTGTTACAATCCTCGGCTTCAATCTCATCTGTTATTTGCAACATACTGGGCTTGTAACGTCAGTAACTATAACAGCGAAACAGTGAAATCCCTTCGAACATACAGTGACATAACTGTTTTCGTTGAACACCAGAGCAGACATTATAAAGAAAGTACCTGACAAATACAGGATCCAGAATCCCAATCCTCATTGAGATGAGAAGCATTGCTCTTCCATATAACCAGAAAAATATGTCTAGTATGCAAAGCTAGTCGCTGATTCGAAAACTCAGTGAATAGGAATTATTAGCTGAATTGATGGGTGCAGCAGTTATTACTATCTGGTGAAAGATTGTCATAAATGATGAGAAATGAAACGTATTTATGCATTCCACTTTTCTAATACTCTCAGGTAGGCAAATTTTTAGTAGGCCCTAAATATCGAAATAAATTGAACATATCAAACGAACTGAGATTGAAAGTTACTCGAGTTGAAGTTGATCTCAAAACTGTAATGGCGAAATATACTTTATTCATATTGTTAACGGT
Organism: Zygogramma bicolorata; assembly: GCA_032362365.1. Lineage (NCBI taxonomy): Eukaryota > Metazoa > Arthropoda > Insecta > Coleoptera > Chrysomelidae > Zygogramma > Zygogramma bicolorata. The sequence goes on along the minus strand of JAVJAQ010006003.1, from coordinate 102,730 downwards.
TGAATTTCTTAGAGGTTGGTCCCGAGTTTGTTAATTTGTTTCAGATGGGTCGTAGTCCAGACAAATTTGGGAACCACTGCTCTAAGAGGTTCCGTACTCATCAATATTGAGTTCCTTATGATTTTCTAGCACCATTTCACGTTTGATGTGATTTTTACCTCCGTATACTTATGTTCTTTCAAAGACAAGATAAAGAAAACAAAAGATCGGCATCGAACCGAGCAGCCTCTAGTGAGGGAATCCTTCGTAATAAGAAGTATAATATATCAAAAAACTCGCTTAAAAGCATATATCTGATTACGCCTAGATGAACCCCAATGAACTATACGAAATGAGATCATTGGATTGAATCGGAATTCAAAAACCAGCTATTTACTGGCTTATCCAGTCCAATTCAAATTGTGTGGAACAATGGCTGAAGCACGAATGTTCAAGCCATTCGATTACGATGCATATTCATAACAGTCGGCATATTTCAATAATGCAAAAAGCGTCGAGCGATAAAAACACCAAATTGAATTTGGGCCACTTCCATCTATTAGGATTTTCGACGAGCTGCAGATGTGGTGTTCAGACATGAAAATTTTTATTCCTCCATCTGTGCAAAGATAGAGGAATTAATGTTAATACTACGGTCGCTAGGAGCACCTTTCTCTAAAAAATATTGTGGAACTTACGTAATTCGGTCTCCTCTACAGAAAATCCCTATAATATGTTTGGCAGTCTCGTATATTTTCGGAGATACAGATCCATTTTGCTGTAAAACTTCACAATTTTCCACATCAAATTTCTGTTGTTTGAACACACAAAATTCGTCCATCTTCTGATCAAACACCACACACGCTCTTTACTCGTTTTCAACATTTTTAATAAAATAAATATTATTTTTTCAAAAAAATGCATCTCTTTTCAAACCATCCCCAATTTGATGTGATGTTAAAGTGGGATGACAGTCGAATGTGATGTATCTGCAGTGTTGCTGCTCTTATTGTTATTGTTGAGAACTGAATGTATTAATGTTGACTTTTGGAGAAAGTTGGATTTATTCGAAGAAATGATATTCCATAATATTTGTTGGGATAACTGTTCGAAACGGATTGCTCACGAAGTTCAGAAGTTTCGTCGATTTGCATTTGACAGCTTTCGATCACATTACTTGAACCCCAGTGTTAACTGTCTTCGAGGATACGGATAGTGATGACGGGATCTTGAATACATTGAATTGGAGCATGACAACCACTTTAATCTTCATCAAATATCGTCTATTTAGAATGTTGCAAAATACCATTGTCTAGAATCGGTATTTACAGGAAAGCATTGCCCATTTCAGTACGAGCGCGATCCCATACAGCACCCGATATCCTATGGACGTCCAATTCATGTCCAATTCATGACGGAATAGCCTTGGACCAATTCTGGATATCCATAGGATATCCAAAGTATTCCCAGTAAAAAATATCCATACGATGTACAAAATGGATATCCTTTCGGATATCCACGATGGATATCCATAAAGGATATCTTATGGACATCCATTTCGTACATTTATTGTATAAATAATTAATGTTTTTTCCCCAGTGGCATCCTACGAAATAGCAACATGATTGGGCCATTTACATGGACATTCCAGCAAGAAAGTTGATATATTTAACTTTTTATCCTTTTAAATAATATTTGAATATAGCGTCACCTCAGAAGACGTGACGCGCGACGCGAAATGCAAAAGCGCTGCATTGTGAACTCACCTTGACTCGGTTTCCTGACGTGCAACCGTCTATGGCGTCTGTCAAATGTCGTAATTTTGAGAGTCGTTGAGTGTTGGGTCGGTTAGTCGGTTTGAAAAAATTATGTTGAACTGAGTTGAAGCGTTGAGGTGTGCATTGTGCAATAAATGTGTTTATAAAGAAACGAAAAGTAATGGTGTATTAGTTAATAATTGTAAACTGTTATCATTAGCATTTACCGTGAGCGTAAACTTTTGGAAGGAAGCAAGTGAATTGTCGTGTACTATATTCATGTTATTCAAATTGAGAAATATTTAGATTCATCAATAACTTTTCTGTTGAGAAATCTTGGCAAACTATTTTTCGAATTTGAACTATATCAAGTATTTCGTTTGAAAAGTAATGAAAAAAAAAATATTTTTATTAACGACATAAGTTCTTTAATCGTTCGTCTACCACCCTACAGTTTATCTTAGCTTGTCTTAATTTTTTAAATACAGCGAAACCAATCTAGCAGAAAATTTTTAATTGCACATACGGTCACGTTGAGTGCCTTATCACAGGATATATTACTGACTATAATCCGTTGTCCAAGAAGTGTGCAGCACTTTTTCACGTCTCAAGCTAGGTTGGTTTCTCTGTAACGAATTGCAAAAATAATTATGTAGAAGTATGAACGATATCTTATGGACATTCTTGATGGATATCTCATGGGTATCCATGAAGGAAATCTTATGGATGTCCATAATGGATATCTCATGGATGTCCATGAAGGATATTTTATGGACGTACAGGTTGGTGGCCTGAGAATGTCCATTGGACGTCCATTGAATATTCTTTGTATGAAAACTGTACGTCCATTGGATGTCCAAAATATCCTTAATAGATATCCATTAGATATCCACTGGATGTCCATGTGTTGTTTGGGATAGTACAAAATTATATTTCATTTGATTCTGGTTAATGTGATAGACAAAGATTGTCCGGAAGAACCAGCGGAAGATGAAAAGTACTTGTAACACCAGAGTTCTGAAGTTCTCATCAATAACTTCTGCCAGTTTCTTGGCACCCAATATTTCACCCGATATGGGTACCCGACATCGGGTCATGTGATCCCGTTTTTACTCTCTAGTCTGTCAGAACGAAATTCATCTGTTTTGGATATAGGCTTCTTTGAAGACGATTTCATGGGATTTTTATCATGGTTTCAATGGTTAACACAATGAATTCCATCAGGTTCATTCACCCCCACCTCAGAAATAATGCCAACTAATGTGGGGAATAGGCAAGTTTAAACAAAACGAAGTTGAGTTTTATTCATGGGTTTTTTGAATTCACTGCAAAAACTATTCAAATAGATTTTTCAAATGTTAGGTAGTCTATAAAGCGTAGATCAGAGTTGGGTTAAGTAGTGTATCACAGGAAGAAGAGCCGTAGTCAATACATCCATCTTTGTGAAAATGTAAAATAATTAGTCGAAACAGAAATGAACGGGATTCTGAAATATGTCATTTTTGTTCAACTTACACACTTAACCGATTCGTTGTCCTTTACTATCAATTAAATATGTAAGAAATGTTGCCTAATGGTGAAATGAAAACAAATCCCTTTAAAAAATTTTGAATGCCTTATTTCATTGCTCATTTTCAGGTACTCAAATGATTCTTGATAGGAAGAGGTTGAAATGGTGAGTTTTTAATAGTTTTTTGTAGCTTTTTCATAAAAATGATTTGATTTTTGTCAAGAGCAGAATCCACCATTCTTTCCATTTCATATCCGAGAACTTGACTGAGACTGTTCTTGATGGATTCCATCAGTCCGACGGCAACATAGGTTCTCATCAACCCAGTAGACATTGTTATGGCTACAGTAATGCATTTCATATGTGACTATTTTGTTAATAGTTCAGTTGCAAAGGATCGAGATGAAACACGCTGAAATTACCAAATTCAACTCTTGAGTCAAAAATACTTGAAAACGAATTTTGATTTAATATTTCAGTATTCTTACTGCCATGGCATTGAGAGGTAGAGCAACAGTGAATGCCGATTCATACCGAGTATTTTGTCTTTTCCCAAATTAGGAGAAACAGTAGGGAACGTCGCATTTTTTTTCAATCAATCTAGGATAAGAAAGCCCAAATCGCCTCATCCATCATGTGACGACTTTTATTACTGACTATCAGCAATGTTATGATTGAGGAAGGATTTCCGAAACCCGAAAATGCTTCGAGTCATTTTTCTGATATAATTCCTATAATGAGGAGATCAACAAAAAAGAATAAACAGAAATGGCATTCATCAACGGTTTGTGTGCTCCATCTTCAATGGCACTATTATCCTTTTCCGGAACACTGTTTATGGGTCGTTAGTTCTCAGAGATACTCAACAAAAAAAAGAAATATGTTGAATCATCACATTTCATCACATACCTATAGAAAAGCGATCGAACTCTTCCATAAGAAAGTGATCATATTTTCTGCCGGTGTTTATCTTGCTATCCCCTTTTGATTGTTATTACTGTTTCTTCGTTCGGAAATCATAAGATTAATCGTTCACTGATATTCTGAAGATGAAACATAGGGGCTTAATTGGGAAATTCTTTTTAGCGCTTAGTAGTATTTCTAGAGTTTTCAAGCAAACCCCAAGATAGCAGAAATCATTTTGAATACAGTGGATGAGAAATGAATTATGTTTCTGTATCTGTTTCACGGGGATTGCAGTAAAATTATTCGATAAAATTTCGGAAGGAGAGTAATATATATTTCCAAATTTTTAGTATGCTTCACAGATATGAAAATATTGATAAATCGTATGATTGAAAGTGATTGACTTCATTAAAAGTTATTATCAACTTTATTGAAAGCTGTCGAGAACCTCAGAAAGCCAAAACGAATGAAAACAGCTCAATGAAGATTTGATAAAAAATATGAAAACAACGGAAGACCGCAATAACTGTAGATGCTAGCAGTCGAAATATCGTGACTATAACTTCATTTCAATCTGGTTTATTTTTCTCTTTTAACATTTTTTGTATTCTCCCAAATTTATTTTGATTCCCAGCTTTTAAATTTTGTGATTTCATTTCACAGGATGATTAGTTTCAATAATATAAGGTTTATTACAATAACTTTACTCCTTTAGCTTCACCTGATTTTATTTTTGACTATTTCGGGTCTGCGGTAAAGACTCAACAAGGTGGTTCCTGATCAAATTATTCAGTTATCGGGCAGAGGTTGATGTACCATTAGCCGCAATGTAAAAGTACACGTATACAGGCCACTGATAGGGTGACAAACAAACAGCGTGAGGGGAATATTCAAGGGTCCTCTTCGAGTTTCACTCGATACTCTTTCATTATTCGATTGTCCTCATTGAGTAACAAAGTCAATGGATCTATTCACTTCACAATATACAAGGCTTCTGAATATTGGTGTCCCATTTTTTTGTAACTGAGGTTATCTGTTCGTTAGCAAAAATATTATTTTCAAACCGTTATTCTAAAAATGTTCACATTGAACTCATTGGGGAATGAAGGTGATACGATACGATTCTTCGCCTTGCGTTTACGATATGGTCAGGGACGGCGCTAGGACGTAACAATATTATAGTGTGTTTCATGTACCTACGTATTTTGATGTATGTGTTAGTACCTATGTGCCTATTTTTTTATATGCTCTTATTGTCTTCACTACAGTTTTTATATCTGACTTGCTTGCATGTAACCGCACGTTGTATATTAAATAATGGATGGATTGACGATTGCCCAGCATATTTTTTGAATCTGCATGTCATTATTTCCGTTTTTTTCCATTGTATATTTTGTACAATTGATTTGACTTGTCATAAAAATATATTCATAACATAACCAAATAAAGAAAGGTATTTCTTATTTGAATGTTATTTGAGGAGGTAGAAATGTCATGAAATCCATTTTTTGTCGTTTTCTCCCCTAAGGAAAAATAATGCTATAAATTTTAATCATGTGTTTCAGGGCAAGTTGGTATATTTGCCTCGATACGTAACTGCAATATTTCGAAAGAAAAAAATTGACCGAGTATTTTGTCAGTTGAGTACCGAATTTTCTCTCACTTGGGGATGGGATTTGAAAATTGGATATACTTCCCCTCAGCGTAATTTCGAAAGCTAACGGGCAAGCGTCCTAAATTCGAATATATTGAAGTTTATTGTAATTGCTTCACCCTCAAGAATCCAAAGAAATGTGTCATGAATTCTTTTCCAATTTTCTGATCTAAAATTATCAGGAATTTGGATGGTACATCATTTCAAGCAATACAATCGTATTCATGAATCTTGGACGATGTATAAAAGAGTGCTTGAAGTTCCACCACACCAGAAACCATCTACACAAAGACTTAGAAGACAGAGCAGCTTTGTTTCCTTCTCTCAGCACATGACACTTGAACAGAGCCACAATCTGAGTGAATCACTGGTACTTCTCTTTCATTTTGGGCTAACAGAGTCCTGCTCCTGGTTTCTACCAGTTGTGTTGGATTATTGAGAGGCAAATTGTTTTCTTGCTTGGATATACTCTCCTATTTGACTGATTTAATTTATCATGAAAATGTTGTGAACATATTGGCGAAGTGAAGAGTTGAAGTATACTTGAATAAGAGAAAAAGTTATGGAGGGGAGTGTTCGTTTAGTGTACGTCACCTAGTTTTGAAAAAGTGTTTCAACTAACTTGCGATTTTTGACCTGTGAAATAGTTAATCGAATTGAAACGCAGTGTTTTCTTTTCATTCCGTAGTTACGGTTCTTCAAATTTCAGAGGAATGGCTTCCTCTTGTTATTCACGAAACCATTCCATTGCTGAAAAACAAAAGAATTAGGATCACTTTCATTTGTCAAGTTTGGCCTTTAGCGATCAAGAAGATGAATCTGAAAAAAGACATGCTCTCTTTCTACTTCTAGGTAGATAAAATGTGATTATGAACGAAATGAATAAAGCTATTGCCAATACTGATAATTTGAAAGCGTTACATGGCGCGAACGACAAAGAAATTGACCACAATTTTTTTGGTAATCGAAAACCCAGAGGAATTCGTCAACAGATTGAAACCAATGATAAATCAGAAATTTCTTGAGAGTTGATTTGGAAATGGCATATTTTCATTAATTTCAATTGAAGTTTCCCGAAACAAAAACACTTTTTCCTCTGCATTCGGATTTCAGTATCAAAGATATTTCTGCGGAGGTCCGGAACATCAGAAAGAGGAACCGGGAATTTGAAATAACAGCGATAACCATAGTCATTTTCATTTCATAACCGCTCATTTAAGATTGAACGATAAGTGAAAAGGAATTGCCGTTTTTTATTGATCGTGTAAAAATACAGTAACATTTTTCTCAGTCGAAAAGAAGAGCCACACAATCTGTTCTGGCGATGGCGTAGTCGAAAGCTTCCCTGATGTGTCTTTCTAATACTGGTAAGGCGTTGTTTCGAAGATTTCCGATGACCCACGACTTCACTTTCGGAACCAGCCAACTGAGAGAAGCCAGTCCGGAAGCGTCCACGTCGATGTCGCTGTAATGAAACAAATAAACAATGGGATCAACGGTGCAGCGACAGCTTCGAGTAGAAAAATGAAAAATTTATGAGGGTGAATGTACACAGTACAGCCAGCGCTGAGTGCAGAACTATGTTTAGCGCCCAAAGAATCTGTTGGAATTAATAAATACCGATATCAGTTGCAATATTCATCGCTTAAAATCATAATTGATGATGAAACATTGAAATGAACCAGTTTAGGTCCATTTTGAAATGAAATAATCATAGATGCGTTTGCTTTTGGGCCTGGAACGTGCAGGTGTCACAAAAATAGCGAAACATTGAAAGTGGCTGAACTGGGTGGAAAGATTCAGAATCAGACTAAGTACGTATGAGGCTCTTGCTAGTATTGGGATCTCTGTTCACACTGCTGGTCCGCACACGGACCACGGCAAAAAAATCTGGCTGGACTTGTGAGATAGTCAATTTGTGGTTGCTCAAATTACACACAGTAGTCACTTTTTCTTACTCAATAGGGCAAAAATGAATACAAGTCTTCAGAAAAATCACACTCACCAGGATAACATTTCATTAATTTTATAATTATAATTGAAAAAGTGAACTTTGGAAGAAAACTTGTACCGTAATCATCCGTAAGTGTCGTTACACTCGAAAGTACCAGTTATAAAGAAATATCCTCATAATTCTATATTTTGGAGGTACCTCTTGGACCATCATGATTATTATTACACCCGATAATAACTTCACAACTTTCTCCTGGACCAGATTGAGCCATTCTCCAGTTCGGTTATTTCATTGATCATTATCTTTTTCTTGCTTTCCGTTGTTTGTACCTTTTATTTGGAATGGAATGATAATATCAAAAAGTTCGTCAACAAATTCAAAGATGGTTCGTGTCAGGTTTTAAGATCATAAATGATTACAATGTAATTAGCACCTTTCAGAGTTTTCTTCGATAATGAGCGTCCTTCATCAAATTTGGAAAGAACAATTTCGCGATTAATATCTTCGGAGCTATCGAAATTGAGTGAAGTTATATTGTCAATCGAAAGAGGATGAGAAAACAACTTCTGATCAATTTTCGACTGGTTGTTCTCATTGATATCATTTGTCGGGCTTTGTAGCGGGTGGAACACTTCTTCAAACGTTGTGGAATACATGCATGCTTCGAAATAACTGCTGCTTATTTGAACTCAGATCAGGTTTCGCCAAAATCAACTAATTTTGAACTGAAACGAATCACAATTCACATAGACAAACTGATTCACATGGATGAGACTTTCACCCAGACACTTAATTATTTTGCAGATACAACGCTATAAGGTAGACACGATTAAATTTCCACAAAATTTTATTGTCTTCGCGACATGTTTAGGTACACTGTACCTTTATCAAGCCAATGTATTTAAACACTAAATTATTCTTCGCTAAAAGCTCTTTAAATTTATCAGGGCCTACTCTAATTATCTATGATTCCTAGAATAATACCACTGACAATGATGATGATTCCTAACTGATGCTGATAACTGATACTGATTCCTAATAATAATTATGATATCGGACCATAGTTACTACTTATTGATTGAATAAGTTCAACAAAGGGGAACTATTGAGATCCAATTGATCATTTAGCAAACAATTTGAATTTTTTAATTTATTGATTTCCAAAGAAAAAAAAAATTCAAATTGTTTGCTAAATGATCAATTGGATCTCAATAGTTCCCCTTTGTTGAACTTATTCAATCAATAAGTAGTAACTATGGTCCGATATCTATTCTTAAGCGAAAAGAATGGCTAGAAATGATATAACTTGCAAATTATCAAATAGGCAATAACATTTTCAGAATTGCTCTACAAGCCAGGTATTACGTGGAATAACTTAGCGAACAGTTCATTTTCCATATCAAAGATGAAGTATTGTCAAATTTCCAAAAAAGAAAACATTGTTTTTCATGCAGTTGAAAACACTATTTTAGAGATGGAAAAGTGGGTTGTTATCAAAATACGATATATCAAAATTTAGATGAAATGTGGAATATCTGTTGAGCAAATATTCGGAAGTTGTTTCTACAAGAATGAATGTCTTACAGGAAGTTCTATATTATTATTCTCTCCGTTGAATATCATATTGCCTTCCAGTTTCAGCTGTTTACGTAAGATTTCAATAATCTAGAGAGCGTCTGGAGAATATTGGTAGAATACATAATTCATGAGAAACGGAGATTCAATGTTTTCTTCGGTGTGAGAATGTATAATGGCCGTCATTTTCAGCGTTGAGTAAGTCACTTCTTATATACAGAATAAAACAAGGTTCCCAATAGTTCTGTGGAGGATACAGTTTATATTGAAAATTTACCGATCAAAGAACGAGCTGTATTTTGAAATGTGTTCGAGAACCAGCGAAAAGAAGAGTGGAAATAAGTGATAGATAAATAGAACGAGTGAAAGTAAGAGAAAGAGATAGAGTGAAAGAAAGAGAAAGATAGAGAGAGAAAGAAAAGTCGGTGTTAATGGGGGAAGGGGGAGTAAGTGGTAAGCTGAAAGAAGGGGAGATCACTTTAAATGTTAGGAATAATTAAAAAGGACAGATGTCAAAATTTTCATGAATTATTTGTATTATATTACACCTAGATACTGATCTAGTCTACAAGTGCCTTCGAAACTAAATATTTTTATTCAAATAATAACAGCATGTTTGGACAAAAAGGTAAGTTCCCACGAAATTTTGTGGAAAACAGGTATTTTTTTTTTCAATAATTGAAAATCGGCCCCACCAGTTTTGCACAAAAAATTCCTAGATATGTGGGAAATTATCCATACAGAAGGTTCGAATCTTCCGATTACCTACAACTTCAACTATTTCCTGAAAACTTGATTTTCACCCAGTAAAAAGCTCACCAAATTCAATTCCTCCGTAATATGGATCATGTTATATTATTTATTGATTAGCACAATATTGGTTTTCATTTCCCATACTTTTACTGGTTTTTATAAGTTTTCACCACTATCGCACCGCAAGCTGAGTAATAACTGTATCCAAGAACTCTGGGTCCTGATAAGTTGTAAGAAAACGCGAGCTATTGCATTCTTTCATTATTATTATAACCATTATTATTATTTTCTCAAGGTTTATTCAGCCGAGTTCATCCTCATAGATCTGTGTTGGTGGCAAAAACTTTCTTTTCACCCAAATAGTTGTACTTTTCTTCGGCATCCAATGTCCTAGGGTATTTCCGTTTACGAGTTGGACACCCTCAGCAAAATTCTTGCATCGTCCGCTTTCGAGATTAATAAATACACGTTTGCTATTCCTGAATTCCATAGCTACAGCATGCTTCAGCTCCTGCACCACTCTTTGATAATGCTGTGAGTTCCTAACGCCAGAGACCTAGAGTTTCAGGTCATTTATGAAAAAAAAATGAATGAACTTGTGTATTCGCTCTTCGGAGATGCCGCAGATATATCCCCGGATTTTCAAAAACAACTGTGATTTTCCAGTGCATGACTTATTGAAAAGTCAATACAAATTTTTGTTCCGACAAATTGGTCATCATCCAGCAAATGGCGTTCCGCCTTATAGGTTTTCACCATCTGAACCAGATCCAGACTTTTGTTTCATAAGGACGTTGCCATATATTTGGAGGTCAGAGCATCTCGATATCATTCTGTTTTCGATGAGTATTACTTTATATCAGTAGGGGAGGTGGGTATTTATTTTTAGTGGATGTTTTCGATTATGCCACAGTTCGACCACTTCATTCATTCATTGTCCTTATTCTTTATGGAAACAAAACAATAACAAATCGATTCATCTTCAGTTATCATCTCTAGAAATATGTGTATCGATATCTTCCCTTCATTTGATTCTTCAAATTTTTTTTTGGATAATCTTAATCCAGTCAACGGAAGAAGAGAATATATTTATTTAATTTGAATGCTTCGGAAGATTGAATCGAACTGGATGATACGTGATGACAATCCATATTGACGAAAAATATCAGCTTCCCGTACGATTGTCACTGAAAATGAGTTTACGAAACAGCGACACGTGTTTCGCCATACAATACGTTCCTCAAGCAGAACTATACACTAACAGAATGGCGAGAAATTAATGAAGATTTCTAGGGTAAAAAATATCATATTCCAGGTGGAAGTTTGAACAATAATTGCGATCACATATTTGTGATTTCCCTTACAATAACAACTACACCTTTTTTGTTCATCATTGACAACAGGCAAATAACCCAGATTGTCGTTTCTTATCTCCTGAGCGGATATTTAAGAAAATAGATAATTTTTCTTTTTGATTCCAGTTGTGGTTGTTAACTGCTTCTTGATATCCCTCGTTTTGTCTGCATAGTACTTGCATTTGTTTTCATTCTGAAAGTGGCAGGTACAGGTCCCAATTTGTCAATTTACGCCTCCATGGAATCCATCTGTTGACACAAATCGTAACCATAAATGGAAAAATATGTGTTGTATGTATTATCATGGTATTATCAAATAATTCTTTGATCCACTCAACCGCCTAAGATCCATCTGAAACGAAATAGCAATTGTTTCTCAGTTTTACTTTACGCCAAAATGTTTCATGTAAACAAAAGCGCTGTTTGCTCAAAGAACATATATATTTTATTCTCGAGTTATTTGGACGATGTCCCTGCGCCAATATTTTTTTCCGAACAAATTCAACAACAAACTGAATATTCTAACGGAAACATCACTCGGACGTACTCTCACATGTTGAACATACGATACGAACTGAAATCCCAGTAATCATGAGAGAAATCGCAAATGACAGGATGAGTGAATTATATAGTATTTATATAGATACAGAAAGTGACATGATGCGACTATTCTTTGTACGGACAACAGTATACCTGCCACTTGATTTTATCCTTATCCTTGCATATATTTCCTCACTTCCGAGAAAATACAGATTAGAAATACAGTGACTGCGCTTTAGTTTCACCATTGGAAATCGCTATTGGTCTGTATCAATCTGAGTATGAAAAACAAGGTTCCTTCAGCGATTCGTGGATAATTAACTGATATTTCTATCGTTGTTACAACGAAGAAATAGTCGAACGGATCATCACACATTCTGTATCAAACTGAGTAGGTAACATCTGGAAGCGATGATGCCATTAAATAGAAGACATTGTCTTACAGCATAAATATATTTATTGAGACACGATCTTCCGCAGCAGGACGCTTCAATATTTAGCACGTGGCGTCCTTATGCGGGGGAGAATTTCGAGTGAGCATATTGTTGTAAAATGTTGGTACAATGTATTTCGTGATTCGATTTGGGTTTGAAGAAAGTTCCGCTCTACCAGAGGGCAGAATGTCGATATCTAGTAGGGTCCGTTATTCTCTAAACTAGCGAACCGGTGCGCTGGTATACATTAATCGATCACCATTCTTCGAAACACTTGAGTAATCACTGGCTACTGAATTCCTGAGCAGGAGCAACAAACCGAGCGTGACGGCCTTCTCCATTTGGCAGGCTATATATGTGACAGTTCCCAATGATCGAGAAATGCAAATTTATGAAATTGGTGAGCATTAAATCACATTCAAACATTGACAACAAGCCGCAGCAGCATTACGACGTATTAGTAATATGGTTCACACCATTCACACTATTCCTATATTTTGAGATCCACATGATACCGTGGATAACTCTCACAAATCTATGTGTCCAAAGAAGGCGAATAGTGGACACTCTCATCACAAAAAAATGAGGGCTTTACTTTGCCTCATATCTTAGTAACACTATTATAATCAGACTGATCCACAGTGTAATATTTTGCAAATTGTTGTTTTGAACGATCCTAGAGATAATACTATAATATTTGGGAACACGACAGATCAGTTTCAAGCAGGAATTTTGGGGCACTTGAATTCTAATCGTCTGTGTCTATGCGAAGAACTTAGAACAATCATTTAATTTAGGGAGAAACAATGGAATATTTGAAGAGGTTGTAATGTTGTTATCCAATACAATGCGATTTCAAAATATTGCTCTGATGTTTTCTGTGGTCTCAGTAGTGTAGTGGCAAGCTCGTCCTCGCCTATCAAGCGGAAGACCAGGATTCCATTCCCTGCCGAACCACGATGCTAGGATTCACAGGTTGAAAGTTTCCATTTAGACAGGTTGACGTTCGTCAGCTAGTTAACAGAATAGTTCTCAACCCCTTTTTTCTTCATATGTGATTATGAAGCAATTCTAACTGTGTTTTATGTATCTACTGATTTAATTTCATACCTATCCTCAGTGATATGAGGATCATCGAATACTCTAGTGGAAACTGTTTTAGATCCGAAACATATAGGGGGTATTTTTCCCGTTTTTCCAAGAATGATTTTCAGATTGCTCCAATATTCGAAATATACCGTCATTAATAATTTTCATAAGAGTTATCAGATCAATTTATTTGAAAAAGTACTCTTCATACCAGTTTCTCTTCTTGAGTTCCCATATCAGCTCGAGAAACAAAAATTCAAAGAAACATTCACGTCAATAAAATTAACGACGACTTGGAAAAAAATAATAGAATGGGGTGACATGAACTTGGTGTAATTTAATGCTACGAAAACCCAGGCATGTCTCTTCTCAAGAAAAGCCGATCTGTTATCGTCTAATACTCAGATGTCAGGAGTGACTATTCCTACAAAATCAAGTATCTCGATGCTAGGAATTACGATCAGTGATAATCTCTCATGAGAAAACCATGTGAGATCGATCGCTAAAAGTGATTCACAGAAACTTGGATTTATATTTTGTGCGAAGGAATACTTCACTTCTCGTCAGCTTCTAATGATCTATAAGGCTCAGCTACGACCTGTCATGGAATACAGTTCTCATGTGTGGAGTTCGGCACCAAAACATTCATCTAGGCTTCTCGATTCTATTCAGAGAAAGGCAATTCGTCTTGTTGATGATTCGTCGCTCACAGACTCGCTCATTTTATTGGAACATCGTAGAAGGGTCGGAGACTTGTCTCTCTTCTATTAATTCTTTCACGGTCGATGCTCTTCCGAATTGTTATCTATCGTTCCACCCTTGGCAATATCTACACGGATGACGAGTACATGATTCTCACCCCTTTGTTTTTAATTTGGAAACCTGTCGAACCTCTCTTGCACGGGGATCTTTTTTCGATAGAACAGCTGAGCTTTGGAACTCTTTGCCGAAAGGAGTCTTTCCTGAGGCTTACAAAATTCAAAGTGAATGTTGATTCGTATCTCCTGTCCCTTGGTTCACGCGGTGTTCTTTGAACATTACAGGGCTTCCCTTTCGTGTGAATCTACATTAAAAAAAAATAGAGCTGAATATCATCAGCATTGAAGTGTACATTGTGATTTTTGATGTATTTGACAAAGTTACTGATGTAAACGCCATAACGAAAGGGCCCATAACATTATGCCCTGGGCTATTCCACACGATGAACGAAATGGATCAGATAACATACTTTCAGCAATAGAAACATCCATTGCTTTGAATATTTTCAAAATAGACCATAGTATCAATGTCTGGTTTAGTTTTGGGTAAAGAATTAACGGAGTAATTGTTGGGTTCATTGCCATTTTGTAGGTTCAGCGGTATTTCATGATTTCCATCTTCCATGTTTATATGTTTTTTTATGTGAACAAGTCAGGGTAGTGTGATGTGATTCCTGAGCATTTTGCAATAGCTGTATTTGTCCGGGTTAGTATTTTTGCGAAGTTGAATAAGTTACATCTCTGAGAGACAGAAGTTTGCTGGAATGTTGAGAAATACGAAACAATACAAATACGATTTTTCACGAAATTATCAAGTTGAGATACAATACATTTTTTCGAAAAGTAAGCTCATTGCTCATCTACTTAGGAAAAAATAAATAATTCTCATTTTCCTGTTCTTTGTAATATCGGTGCAAAGTATTTCATTCCCTGATATTTATTCTCAGAAACACAAATTGTTTAATCCTGCTCATCTTTCGAGCCACCGTGACGTTTGATATTGTCGCCGACTAATGAATTCAACCCAACGGCAAGGTGTCGGCTATAATTTGAAATACAAGATGCGCGTGTATTGGAGGGACTTGTAATTAGTCTGTGGCAACTGCCGTGACACCCTAATAGGTACCCGATCCTGATGAATTCATACGGGCAACAACTACGTGTTAATCTTTAATCGTGTTTCCTCATATTAACACGTTAACAGCTAGTTCAGAGTTTGGCGTTACTGAGCAATTTCCTCTCGACAAGCTGGAAAAAGTTTGTTCGAACGTTCCGATAAGGCTCTGCTGCGTTGGTAATTGGAAGTCAATGTGCTCGATCATTTCCCATTTCAGTCGCGGATAATTTGGGAACCGAAATGAAAAAAGGACGAAACTCGAAAGTGATGTTGCAGGGGAACTCAATGCACTTTTCTTCCATATCGTCGCGAGACAATTTCAATACGCATCCCTTCTTTATTCAATGTCCCAGAGTTGCGCCCTGTCTCCTAAGGGAGCAGTAGGTTGCGGGGACACCATTTCAAGAGAATTGTCTCACACGCATTTCTGGGAAAAAAATGAACTGGCAGTTCCTCTTGATATGTTGTAGTATATCGTTTAAAAAAATATTTTATGGCACTGTAATAATTGGAGGAGACTGGTACACTGGAGGAGATTAAGCGAGAATTAAATAAGTTGCCTATCTTGAATGTTGTTCAATTGATAAGTGACAAGAGTATCTCATCACCTCATTGACATGATATGATATTATCACAGTGGATTTCAGATTCGAAAACGTTTTTTTTTTGATATCAAGTCCTTCAAATCGTGGTAACAATATCCCTCAAATACTCGAAATTACTCACCAGACATTTCAACAATATCGACATCTGGTTTTGATGGCCGTGGTCTCGCATTTTGCATCTTCAACGGTGTCATAGTTGAAATGAAGCAACTCTTGTTTTATTCCAATTGCACCGCTGAAGATGGCTGCCGTAGATGCTGTCGAAAGTTAAGGACATCAAGATCTGAGACCACGGCCATCAAGCCCGCCGAATAGCAGCATAAATCACAACCCATAAAATACTTCCAAAATATCCGGTTCTATTTTTAGACCGAAGGGCGGCAACAGTTTTGGCGGTGGTTGTAGAAGTGTTTTTTTATATTGATTTGAAAAAAAAAATCAGGATAATAGTTCTCAAACTCTTTTCGAATGTGTATACGTATTAGCCTATATAAATCTGTTTTGTGGAAATGAAAACCTGTTAGAATACGAATTATTTTTCATCTATCTACGAAAATTGGAATGGGCATCATCGTCAGAAAATTGCTCTTCTGAAATGTTTTCAGTTTTCTCTACTATCGTAATTACACTATGACGATAATGAATGATACTATTTGATGAACCATGCAATTTATACTAATATCATATTTTTGTCTCTCACAGATACCGCCATGATGTGGCTCACCTTACTAATCTGAGGTGTAAATATCATCTATTTCGAAGATCTTCGTCTCGAGAAATATCACTTATGTAAGTATAGGGATTTTGATACATTTTCGATCAGTAATTGTGGTATACCAGCTTGAAAATATCCATAACATTCCCATTCCATGTTGAAATGAATGAATGTACAGAAAAAATCGAATCTGAGGGACAAAGATCTCACAGTTTCCTGTACGATTCGACCGACAAGTATCAAACAGTTCTTACGAGCACGAACTAGCAGTACGTAATTCGGGCATGACCTCGACTCTCTTCGAACATCACCACGAAACCGGACACAAAATTGACTTCAACCACACGAAGACCATTGCCACAGCAAAAACACTCCACTCCAGAATAGTTCGGGAAGCAATGGAAATTGACAAACGTCCTCAATGTCTCAACAAACGAAAAGACTCACAAAGGCTTCCCAATTCCAAAACCATCACTATTCCATCGAACGAATCCATTAATTAACCCTTGAATCGTAAATATCAATAAATACTGTTTGTGAGTTTTTTGATATCACACTCCTTTCACTGGGGTATTGTATTTCTCTCTTTCTTCTTCGTGTCATATATTTATTTATTCCATTATGAAGTTTCCGCTCTGGGATGTGTGTTTTCCGATGTGTAGATACCCATAACTGAAGTTTTAGAATGTTTGTTGCCAACTGTATTTGAACTAATTCGAAAAAATATTTTAGAGAATCCTTTCGATAGTTTTATCTAGTGGAACTCACTTTTCAATACGACTTTTCATCGTTTCCGAGACATCAAAAATTGTATCGGAAAAAACAGCTTGTACATTCTAATCTCAGAAATTCTCTGCATTCTCTGATCGATTGGGCTTAGATAATAGTTATTATCAAATTCATTAATGTTTCCACCTTCAACGCGTCAAACTTCAATGGAAGTTATATTAATGTTTGGTTGCAAAATTCAACCCGGAGTTTCCCAAAGTTCAACAACGAAAACCCTCCTAAGTTTCAGATCCACCGACATAAATGCGCTGAAGTTTCGGAATTCTTTAGTTATATTAGAATATGTCGACGACGATCAAGGGAAGTAGCGAGACAAAGAGGAGAAATTATAGAGAAAATTAAATTCTATTCCAGCTAAGAGTTCCAATCTAATCGTCATTAAGTTAAACCGGTGGAAAATAGATATTTCAATTCATTCATCACTTCCTGCGAATTGTGTGATTGTGGTGCAAGTATAATTGAAGCCATTGTTCGTAACTGGTGTGAAAATTTGATAGTTGCGATTTAACTGAAATCCGCTTGCTCATTTCCGTCAGCCTAATATAATTTCAGTAATGTTGATGGGTACTGGAAATGTGCCAAGCCAGGAGAGGATAAATGTTTTCGATGATTCAGGACAAATATAGGTATGGTAATGAAATTGTGTGAACAACTATGTGAGAAGAAGGTGAAAAGACCTACAATAGCCATCTCCTTCCTTTTTCGAAGGGCCGTACTTTGCTATACATCAAAGAAGGAGAACGCCTCATTTTATTTACTAATTTTGATTTACAGATCAGGAAATGTGAGTATACAGTCAATTTATTTTAGCTCATCAAAACTTTTTTTTATGAAGAGAATGGAGTTCGAGGGACTATTTTTTGGCTTCCTTCTTCTCCGATCCAGATAATAAAAATGATAACTCCTATGAAAGAAGTAAAATCAAATAGAATTTTACAAACACTCTCAATTGAAAGGTACCAGTGAATCATTCAAATACGTTTGATTCATCCACAAAAAGAAGGAGAAAGTCCATCTTGAACAGCTATCACCCTGCCTATATGGCACGACGGGCAGTGGGTTAGTAATCACTTGTTTTGCTCACTTCTTATACCAAACATACGAAAATTGAATCAAGCTGTTTGTAATAAATCTCTCTCACCAGCTCTTGAGCTCCTCAGTGGAAAAATGGATAAATTATGGTAGGTACACTTTCACTAGATACACCAAACTTTTTTTTTGTGATTGACTCAAATGTCTTTCAAAGAGGTTCCAATATCTATTTTTTCATCGAGAGGAGAAAAAAGCCAAAACACAGCCCCCCAATCATCAGAATAACTTTCGGAACTTCATTCATATCATTTCATAATTGATATGTTGTGACGAGACGACCTCCCAAAGTTAGCATCGTACTTGAAATTATTGATTGGTTAATTATCATGATGTCTTGTTATGTATACATTTTCAATACGATGCGATGTGAGAAAATTCGACTTTGGAAATTCATTGCGGATGATGATAACCCTTGAAGAAAAAAAAAAGTGTAGTGACAGGATGGTCAGAACTGCCAGAAGGAAAAGAAACTGAATTCAATGATGAGAATGAAGTGAGCAAAGACTAAAACATGCGCGTTGAAAAAAATGGCATTCGACGTTTTTTAGCAACCTGCCCTACATGTAACATATCCGAAATAAATTAGTAATTTTTTCGCAATTCAACCAGACACGTCAACAAACATATATACCTTTTTCATAGATCTGGCATTGATGAAGGTTCAAGAGAATATCGAATCGTCTTTTCAGCACTAAGATTATGTCAGAAGAATTGGAGACGTAGCAAGCGACAGGTCAAGCGAAAATGAAAGCCGCGTCAAACGGAACACGTGTTGCTTTCACACTATGAAGTTCGACAAAAAGGGTCATTTAGTTCTCGGAAAATGCTTTCTACGGAATAGAAGCTATTTGGTTCCCTTGAAGTAACATTTATGTTGGTTGACTTTACACATTGGCTCGTTATTCAGTAGAAAAATCACACAAAGATCATTTATCGATGCGGAATTTCAATCCAAAACGATTTGATATGATTGCAACCCATATTCTGTGATGTCTACATATACTACGTAATGAAACATTCTTGTTCTCCCAATAGTTAATGCATTAAATATTACCGAAAGTTATACAATAAGATCTTGAAATTTAATCGTTAAATTTCCATTTTTCAAAACGAAATCTTAGTTGAAACTTTTTGTAGAGATTTACCCTGAAACCGAATCGATATCATTTGCACTCGCGGGTCGTTAACATGGTTAGTTTCTTCAAGAAAAAAAATTGATACTGTGTGATGGATGAAGGTTTTCTTCGTAGTTTCGTAGATGTAGGTAATTATATAGAAATGAAATTGGAAATTAGGCAAAGGGTTACAATAACGTGAGATATCACATTTTTTTTCTGTCAACTAGAGTTCATATAAAACTCCGTGTACCGAGAGAAAGAGAAGTTAATAGCATCATAACTTTAATATATAATTACTTAACTTCTAGGATTTTCAACCGATTTTCATTTGGAAATCAATTAATACTTTCTCATTTATATGCAGAATTACACGAAAGGGAGGCCCTGTAATGCTCAGAGAACACCGCGTTAATCAATGGAGAAGAGATACGAATCAACAATCGCTTTGGATTTTTGAGGTTTGTGAGCCTCAGGAAAAACCATTCTTGCCAAAGTTCAGCTGTTCTATGGAATGAATATCCCTGAGCAAGAGAGGTTGGACAGGTCTCCAAGCTCACAAAAAAGGGGTGGGAATTCTGTACTCGTCGGGTCATCCGTGTAGATGCTACCACTGATGACAATTCAGAAGAGTACCGACCGTGAAAATATCTACAGAAGAGAGACAAGTCTACGACTCTTCTACGATGCTTTAATGAAGAGAGTGAGTCTGTGAGCAAAGAAGCACCAAAAAGATGGATTGCCTTTCTCTGAATATAATCAAGAAGCTTCAATGATTGTTTTGGTGCCGATGACTATATCGAAGGCAGGTCGTATCTGAGCCTTGTAGATCATTAAAAGCTTCTGGGGTCCACATGGTTTTCCCATGAGATCTTATTTCTTATCATAATTCCTAGCATCGAGATACTTGACTTGCTTGGAATAGTTACTCCTGATATCTGAATGCTAGATAATGACAGATCGGCTTTCTTCAGGAAGAGCCATGTCTGGGTTTTTCCAGCATTTAATTCCACAAAGTTGATGTTGCCTCATTCTATTATTCTGGTCGAGCCATCGTTAATTCTATTGACGTTAATGTTTCTCTGAATTTTTGTTTCTCCTGCTGGTATGGGGACTCTGGAAGAGGACTACTATGGAGAGTAA
Organism: Zygogramma bicolorata; assembly: GCA_032362365.1. NCBI lineage: Eukaryota > Metazoa > Arthropoda > Insecta > Coleoptera > Chrysomelidae > Zygogramma > Zygogramma bicolorata. The sequence goes on along the minus strand of JAVJAQ010006003.1, from coordinate 81,890 downwards.
AACTATCGTTCGCACAAATATTCACTGAAAAAGATGTTTGGGAGAATATCAGACGACACTCCATCAACAACCACATACAGAGACCTATCAGACAGAAAACTCTTCAACTGTGGGGGCAAACCATAAGAAGGCACTTTAGAAAGGTCTCGATACCAAACTCGACGAAACATTTTTTATAATCTGTTCCAAAATTTAGCAAGAAAATCAGTACTCACTTACTTCATTGTGACTGATAATTCCGATGCACGAGAAAAGTGAATTTGTTCAATTCTGCGTTACCCGTAGGGAAACCGACTCGCTTTTACACAAACGATGTACCTAAGGAGAATAGTTCATTAAATACTCCGGATCCGCATTCGATGTTAGCCTCCTTGATATTATGTGAATTTCAGAATGCCTCGTTCAGTATATAACTTTCAGGAATCATAATTAATAACCGTATTTGTGCTACAGAGACAGATATTCTTCATCTCGGACAAATAATCTCATGAAACTTTGTCAACAAGGCCATCGATCCTTCCGAAAAATATCAAGTTTCATATTTCCCGGAAAGTGCTCTCGAACCATCCACCCTTCGGTTAGGTTATTGCCGCCTAGATTTATTCCAAAGTGAAGGTCTTTGTGAACGGGAAAACTCAATTTGTGTCAGAATATTGTAGTCTAGTCAAAATCGTTCTATGATGTTCCCGACAGCATGAAGAATATGATAGGCGGAAATGCATGATATTGACTACAAATTGGATCTTTATCTGTACACATACATACTACCAGTTCAGCCCCCCGTAGCCGGGAGTGCAACGCACGCGGGCGCCAAACTGAAGGTTTGTCAGAATAAATTGCGTGGATTTATCAAAAGCAAAATATCCACTTTAACTTTAACGTCACTATCTTCATATGACGCAAGATTTTTGCCAACGAGATCCACGTTACTGTGGTTATAGACTCTGCCTGAATTAAAACAACGAAAGGCTAATCAGTTCTTGATATTCACACAAGAAAACGAAAGATAAATTAGACGTGTTTTAAATTGGTAGGACAAAAATTCGATTCGATCAAGTGTTTTATATTTTTTGTTATTGTGTTTGGTGTAGAAATTGAATTGAGGGTGAAATAGTAAGTACCTACTTTTTCTACTCCCACACTTTTTGATCGTTCATCGCGTATTTGACAGCTGTTTGGAAATGTCTCATTTAGAATACACATGTATTCTGAAGTAATAACGAGCGCTTCCGGAAACGAAATATGAAAATGATGCAATAGTCCAGAGTATGAAGCTGAAAAAATGTTAAAACCTCGCAATTTTTTCATTCTTTATGATACAATTTCATAATGTATCAACCTACCCTTGTTAAAACTACCCTTGAAAACATTGAAATTTTTATAATATGTCTTCACACTGGTGAGTAACAACGAAATATACACTCACACACGCATACACGTGAGCGGATGTTTCTTCTTTTCTGTCTTCCAATATGAATGGAAAAAGTGGAACATATAACCTATAACGATCGAATATAGCGGTTATGTAGATTACTATGCTCCGAAGCAGGTTATTCGAATTTTCCAAAAAAAACATGAAAGGTTTTTCAAACATAGCTCCTTCATAATTCAAGACTATGTGAATTAAATCTCTTAAAATCCCTTATTTTTCAAATGGGGAGATCGTAAATGTAGGTGTTAAACGGCTATATCTCGCCGAATATCCACTGTAAAAAAAATCTGCACACAGGGAAATTTTTGCCATTGAAAAAGCTATAATTTAGTACAATATCTTTTTTTCATATCTTCAGTGTTTTGAGAGATATTTTTGAGAAAAGGGTCAAAAACACGAAATTGAAAAAAATTCGTGTTCCCTTTAAACTCCAATTCTTCTAAAATTAGGCATTTCAAATAGGTCAAACTTCGTGTGTGTATTGATAGTACATATATAAAGAGAATCACAGAAGGGTGGCGTTCAATTTTGATTAGGGGGTACTTTGGGGATTGTTTTCACATATTTTTTTCGTAGAAAAAAGCGGGTACCGATCTTATTTTGATCATAAGTCGGTCAATTTTCATGCCAGAGACATTTTTGTTCGTGTTTTTGAAAGCTCTAATTAGATATTTTGAAAAAGATTCTATGAACTTTTTTCGAAAAATGCAATTTTTTCTCGTTATTTTGCTTTAAATCTTCCAATTTATACATTTGCCAAAACAACCTAAGCATTAATTTGCTGTATCTCAGTTCGTATTTTTCGTGGGAAAATTATAAGGAAAACTGTTACTTTCAACTTCAAATAATTCAAAAAATATTAATTTCACAAAAAAAACGTATGGAATATTTTCAACTTAGCATTACTATTTCCGTCGGTTCTAATAGTTAAAATGTAATAAAAAATTTCCACCCCGGAGATGGGGTGGCAACCACCCCCGAGGCTCTAGCGTACTGCGGCATGATACTGAAAATGATCCTTGAGCTATTCCCTACCTTTTGTGAGAATTTCAACTAAATCCATGGTGGACGAAATAATTGCGAGCCAAAATGCTTCATTTCCTGAACTACAATATGTAACATTTAATCTGATAAATCTGAGCTCATGGCTACATTCAATTGTCCAAAAACCAAATTGAATTAAAAATAATATCATTAGGAAATTTATTGGTCAGCAGTTCGTGGATTGGTACTGAATCTAATTATATCCATGAAGCAAGCAATTGTTTTACTTACTTGATGTCATTCAGTTTCTCGTCAATCATTTACACCACCATAAATTACGACACTAACATGGTAGTAATAGAAAAAGTACAATACGCAACTGGAGGATGAGGCCATTCGCGAATTACCGCACTCGACTAGCACCTCGTGCTCACAATTTTTCGCTCGTTAGGAAGTCATAAAATAATTTGCTACCGTTAAATGAAGAGAAATACCTATTCAACCTAACACCTAAGAGTTCTAGTTCCAAGAGAGGTCGAGATTTCCTTACTGTACGGAAATGATATACATAAATGATTGAAAACACATTGTTTATTTGCGATAGTCCATAAACGTAATCTTCTCTTGATTTCTTTGACAATAATTCTAATAAAGCAGTATTCACTGCCTCAACCAGCTATGGAGGAGTCCCTGGAATAAAAATTTCATCTCTACTTATGGTGTTACTTTCGAGTACACCAGCAAATGAACTTAAAAACGTCGAGTTTGGCAATTCAAACTTACGTTTCCACAGTAACCCAAGTAATTTAATTACAAATTCCAAAGCATCATTCATTTGTGAATATAATTATTCGCGATTTCTTCAAAATTAATCAATATACAGACCTCGCAGTGGCTCAAACAAAGAATAGCCCTCCACAAGAGCGATGCCCGGCTAGGGAAAAACTATTGTGAAGCAGTCGACCACTCCCAAAAAACCGGCCATCAATTCGATTATTCAAATGAAAAAATCCTAGACAGAGTCAGTAACCAGAAAACCAGGTTGTTCTTTGAAATGTACCACATTAACAGAAAACCAAATACAGTCAATTATAAAACCGATACAGGTCAGTTAAGCAACATTCATTGCAATATTTTGAATTCTATTCAATCTCTTCTGTAATATTTAAAAATAAGGACAGACATGTGCTAACTTATGAAAACCCTTAGATTAACGTTAATTACATCATTGCCTGGGGCAGCTGAGGGACTCCTTTAACCATGAATTTTGCCTAGCTGATTCAGTTTAAGTGAGGCAGTAACTATGAGAGCATGGGTAGTTTGATTCAGTTTTCCAAGGCAATGAACACACCAGTAATACTAATTTTATGATTGTCAGTAGATCTGTTATTTTCGATTTGTTTTTGTACAATTTTGTTATATTCTTTGTAGCTTTTCTCCTGATGAAGATAATAAACACTAGCGAAATATTGAGATCGAGAACAAATGAGTTTCATTAGTAAACAGACCGCAAACCTGAGAACTTCCAAATCTAGTTTATAAAGTACGGTCGAGAATACATCACAAATATATATATATATATATATATATAGAGAAGGGTAGTCTTGTTTGCTGACTAGTTAGGAAATGAGTGAGACAATATTTGGGTATGCAGCAGGCCAAAACAGTGTACCCTTATAACACAGATTCCAAGCTTTCGATAATCTTTATTATCATCATCAGGGATGAGTGTAAGTGAGGTTAAACGGCACGATGAATAAAATTATTTGGACACCACATATCTGCGCGCAGACAATAAAACACGCCAGTCAGGACGTGTTAACGAACAACAATGTTTCACATAATAAAACGCTTTTTTTAAAAAAAAATATTTTAAAACCACCTGTTTGTTCCTTGATGAGGAAACGCCGAACACGCGAGAATAATTAATTATAATAACATTCTGATTCTGATTATTCCCGCGTCTTCGGCGTTTCCTCATCAAGGAACAAACAGGTGGTTTAAAAATATTTTTTTTTAAAAAAAGCGTTTTATTATGTGAAACATTGTTGTTCGTTAAAGTCTTGACTGGCGTGTTTTATTGTCTACGCGCAGATATGTGGTGTCCAAATAATTTTATTCATCGTGCCGTTTAACCTCACTTACACTCATCCCTGATGATGATAATAAAGATTATCGAAAGCTTGGAATCTGTGTTATAAGAGTACACTGTTTTGGCCTGCTGCATACCCAAATATTGTCTCACTCATATATATATATATATATATATATATATATATATATATATATATATATATATATATATATATATATATATATATATATATATATATATATATATATATATATATATATATATATATATATATATATATATATATATATGATGCGTTGTTTTTTCGGGTTTCATTCCGTGTTCTGTGGTTTTGATCCTCTGCTGAAGGATAGGATAATTCTCACAACGTGTCGGCAAAGTCTCATTTGCTTCTAGGTGATGTCTAGAGTTTCGATCTCCGAACTCGACACCTAGAAGATGGCAAATGAGACTTTGCCGAAACGTTGTGAGAATTATCCTTCAGAGAATATTCACATTCCTGGAATCTGTGTTGCTGAGTCTCAGCTTGCGCCTCGGCCTAGTGATCTTCAGAATCATTCGGAAACGTAAGGGGTTTTCCTGCCTGATAAACAATTTACTAATGTTGACATCCATTTCCCATCCCTTTCAAGTTGTGGAATTCATTTATGCAAATATATTTCTGCAAAGATTCGTTTTCATTTTCAAATGATTTTGCGTCAGCTCACCAAAAATATTCATACATGGGGCGGCGGAAATAAAGTGGCCTACACTCGTAAAAAATATAAATCCGACACTAATCAGTAGGTCTACGTTCTGATTACATCACTGGAGGAACGTTGAGAGGATTGCAGCCTACACAACAACAGAACTGTTTTATTGGTTTGCTGCTTGGATGCACCACTTGAGGTTGAATAAACTCATTCAAGCAGAATCAATTAGAGATCATCCAAGATTCCACATCTGAGATGCCTCGTATGCACTCTCAACTATTCATGTAATCGATATCGTCCAGTTCGTACGAAAGCTATTTGGATGTTAATATTCTGAGAATGTGGAGGGGCATGCTTTGTTACTATATAATTGACTTATCCGTGAACGAAGTCCTTGAACAATGTATAATGAAGTCCGTATGCTTGTTGACATTCCTTGAGTCAAGTATCAAACTATAATAATTTTTCAATAATTATAGAGTTTGGAGATATCTTTTTTCCAGGAATTATATCTTCTCGCATCATTGTTAATTCATTTATATGTATACACAACCGAAACAGCTGAATCCAATTACAGGGTGGGAAGAACATAGCAGGGTTAAAATAAGGATAACAATGAAATATAGACAAAACATAATACACCTACTTGAAACAGTGTGTTCTTGTTCGAGTTTTAGTGTGAACTTTGAAAAAAAACGTATATAAGAGTCGAAGATTGAAATGCACGTAGGTGACTCAATGAGAGTGTGAAAGAGTTTGACCCAATAGGTATTCAGGTGCCATTCATAATTCCACCTCCTGCCTCCTCCTTAACGTGTGACGTAATGTATGGATGGCCCCTTATTATAGAAGAAAATTGAAACTCAAAAAAAATTGGTATCAATTTTCTTCCCCTGAAGATGCTAACCTTGTTAGCAAAACGCGCGTCGAGTGCAAAAATATCAGTTTGGTGTGAGGGTAATTGATCTCTGGGAAAAGTTTCAACTTTCACACTGAAGGGTCCAATCCCATCGTTTACTATTTATATCCAAGGTGTCCTTGATATTCGAGTAATGATTCATCATTTGGTCCAGTGGTTACGGTCGATGATACATTTGCTGAAAAATTTTGGGGCCATGCTTTCGAAATTCATTCCCACCAGAGAATGGTCCCACATTCATAACCTTTAATTGGCTGATCCGCAATTCAACTCGGCGCAAGATATATATATATATATATATATATATATATATATATATATATTGCTGGGTGCATATATATTTCCTTCTATTCTTCTTGACGGACAATGTTGTAGAGGTATGAAGGAACCTACGACTCTCCGCGCTATTTTTTTCAGTTTGGTAATTATGGGAAAACTTTTTTGCAAACTCTTTGCTTTATAGGCAGAAATATTTCATTTTGCTTTTTCATGTGCATTATGTGCATTATCACACACAAGCATTGCGTTGTTTACTTGTTCAGAATTGTTGAATATTGAATGCAAAAAGAGCTATTAGTCACGTGATTTCAAGATGCAACTAATTGTTTCGCGCTCGACCTGGGGCCTGTTTCAAGAAAATTACCAGTGAACAAGCGACTAGTTACAAGTTCAATAGCAACAAGTGACAAGGACTAGTAATTTCTGTTTCAAGTAATAACTACTCGACAAGTATGTTGTTTCAATAAAATTACAAGTATATAAGTGACAAGTTACAAGTGTCACGACGACTAGTCAGAAGAACTAGTTGGTTCTGTTTCACAGAACTAAATAGCTACAAGCAAATAGACGACAAGTTACCAGTGTAGAAATAACTAGTGACAAGTGCCAATATTTCTTGTTTCATAAAGAAATTTTGTACAGTTGTAGACATACAAGTGAAAAATTTTGTGCATATACAGAGTATTAACATTAAGCAAGGGCGGTCCATGGTCAGTTTCTCGAGGGGATGGGATAAACAGTTGTCAGTAGAGTAGATCCCATATGACTAGTGGTGAGAAAATACGGCTCACCACTTCTCACCACTTCTCTTTCTCAACATCATTAGTTCCAAGAAAACCTCTGTATTTGTCTGAACTCTCCAATTGAACGTTCCATGCTGATGTGCCGTCATATGGAACAAACGTACGCGAAAAACTGATGGTGACGAAATAGTAGTTTACCTAACAAGTGCGGAAAGTGATACTTGTTCGCACGCGATTGCAGATGACAGAACGACGCTTTAGCGGAGTTCGGCCAGCAATCGCGTGCGCACGTGTTAGGTAGGAACACAATTTTTTTACTGGCGTTTGGAAAAAACCCAGAAGTTAACATAAAAGAACAATTGTTATTAAATACATATCAAAAAATTTATCATTTTTTTTTAATATTGAACGTGAAATTTGGTAAATTCTTGAGTTTAATAACCATATTTAACATGGAGTACCTGGAACAGTGTGTGATTTGCATGTTTCTTGAAATTTCAGCAAAATAAGCCAAAAACAATGTCTCTTCTGAGAGTTTTCATTCCCTTATTCAAAATAAATATGTTCTCTTTGGTGCTTTTAGTGCCAAGTTGACATAACGAGACAAAAGCGAGAAGTGGAAGGAAATTCACGAGTTTGTTGTATCCCAACAATTAATAACAAATAATAATCACTGGCAATATTGTCGGGACAAGATTTGGCCCAACATGATTTTGTAGAGCAAGTGGATGAAAATATTTCTAGCAATATCGGTTGTAGTGACGTTCAGTTACCTCAAGATAAAAAACAAAAATGTAGGGGTGCAGTTTCGAGACCAAATATATGGATTACTGAAAACAGTGTTCAGCATGATATGTATATGGAATCAGAAGCATTGAAGAAAAATAAAAAAAAATTGGAAATCCTACAAATGGAGCGAAAGTGGAGTTCAGGCTGATACTCTCATCGATAACAGCGGTGCAAGCAATATATCTTATTATAACTTGTAAATTCTAAAACGTAAAAATAAACAGGTTCACAACAGGAATATACCATTTAATCTTTGCAACAGTGAACATACAACACGGCCCCAAAGTGCACTTTACGGACGGTGCGTGCATAAAGTGCACTTTATGGCCCGTGCGGGCATGATGGTCACAAAAGAAATTCAACATGGAGTTAAGGTTGGATGAACTTTTCGATATTTTCAAATATTCATATTGATGCAATAACGAACTAGTATGACAAACAAGTTTGGATTCATCATGGGTTTAAATGAATCTATATGCCCCCATTCATTCGAGCCCTACGGATGTTGACATGGTGTTCTCCTTCGGACCACATATTTTCTATTATAGCAAATATTCAACAATGTTCAACGTTGACCATGCCCACTACGTTGGTCGAATTATACTGATAAATTACTAGTAATTCTCATACATTGGAATTTGTAGAAACAGCAACGATGTGAATAGATGAAAAAACACTTGTAAGATCAAACACGTATACATGTCAGACATCACTTACAAGTTTAGCTTTTAGAAACGCAAACTTGTCACAAACGGCATTTACCAGCCTTACTCTCATACTTGTGATTATTGCTGAAACAGCTCACCCGTAATTCGTATAAAAAACAGTTGTAGGATTGGACTGGTAAACTTGTCACTCATTATTTACCGGTGTAACTTGTAGAAACCCAATTTTGTCGAAATGGTAATTTACAACTGCCGCAGTAGTATTTTACCACTAGTATTCGCTTATTGAAACAGGCCCCTGTTCCATTTCCACCAGTTATGAGTAATTTACTCGGGTGTTAATCAAATCCAAGCCTCTTCCATTGTTAGCATAGATTTTGGAGGGCAATTTTCTGTTACTATGGTGAAATCTCGTGGGGTTGAATCCTGCAAAACCTATATATGTTTATTTGTTTGTTTTGCCATGGGAGCGATTCACATAGAGTTATCCTCGGACTTGTCGGGTAAAGCTTTTCTGGCTGCATTACTCAGATTCATAGCACGATAAGAGCGTTTCTCAGTAATTCATTTAGATTGTGGTACAAATTCTGTAGCACGGTCCAAATGTACTGAAATACAACTTCCATATATTTTGTTGTTTGTTGAATTATCATCACCACTATTCATATTTGCTTCATTTGAAATTATTATATTTCTAGTTCATAGTTGAATTAAGCATGAACTTCAAGTTTGGGTACTTTTTACGCAAAATATGTTGGAATTGGGATTGGCCTAGTTCCCATCTCTACAAGAGAAAGGGAATTTTGGAAGTTATTCGAAAACCTCGATAATGGAAGTTCCGCTTGTACATTGTTATTCGAAGAACACGTTGTTGATTATAACTATTATAATTTTGTGCCATGCATTTTGTGCTTTTATAATTTTTCCTGTCGTGGAGTAAAAATTACGACAGGCAAGTCCATCCCCAAAGACAGCAACCCTACAACCAATGTCGTAAAAAGCAGGGGTGAGGTTTGCTCTTAACTTCATTGATTTGATAGTGTTAGTCCATATTTTTTATGTGTACCGCACAAGTTTGACATATCAATTTTATTCTCCTGACGATGCGAACTTTGTTACGCGCTTCGAGTGCAAATAATATCAGTTCGATGTTAGGCTGATTCGTCTCTACAAAAATTTTCAAACTACTTCTGTCTATGAAATATAATGGTTAATGATATTGAACGCTTTGCTGAAATCAATTCAAACAATTCCTGTTTGAAAGCCATTATTTTGTGGTGGAAATATCTTTTCCTAGTAGCTTTTTGGGTTTCTAATTCAAACAATATCGATATGTCTCGGATATTCCAGTTGTTGGTGAATAACTTGAGCTGTTCATACTGAGTTCGTGAAGAGAGACTGGTTAACAAAGCAAACTTGAATATTATTGTGATAGGCCCATAGTTTGGAATGTCAGCTTTACCTCCTTAATGAAAAATTGGTGTCATGAGTTTTCAGTTGCTATGATGAAAGTTTCCTATTGCTATGATGATGCTATTATTATAATATCGACATTGAAACTATCTAGACATATTTGCGCGAACGCTCTTGAATATTTTCTAAAACACAGTTTGATGTTTTCGCAATAAAAGTTTATCATCCGCAACTTTCATCAACACATCATCAATTCAATGAGTCCCCTTCTTTTCTAAAATTGATTTTATCTCCAAAATTTGTACAAAATAATTCTGACTGGATGTTAAAAGACTGGCTCGTGGAGAATTGAACGAGACGCGGTAATATCAACAGAAGTCGCCAGAATAATTTGAGCAGTAGTCATTACCCTTTTCAATTGTCCCCTTTTTTATTCCACGGTTTCAGCAGTGCAGAAATCAGGGCGCTATTTACATTCAACAGATAGAATAGAAAAAACAATTATAAAAATAACTCACTTCACTGTGCTAACTTGGACATTCTCCAACTCGGTTTTGCAGTTTTCTCCTCCTTTCTGAACTGACAATTTGATGAATATCTTGTTTTCATAAATAGTCGTCTTTACACTACCACTGATTTGGGTTTCTTCGAAATTACTGCTGTAGTGCTCGTAACCGTGCTGAAAGAAAGCATAATATATTTAAATAGCACAGACGTTTTACTCGTATTGAAAAGTGATTGAAATGAAAACTTCGAAGATGTATCCGACTAGCATCCTCTTTATTTTCTGCATTTTCCGATCCTTAACACCGGAAAACTTGAATTATAGAGTTCATAATGAAGAAGACTGGACTCATCGGATCAACTACAACTGCAACTTTTATGCACTACTGAAGTTCATGAATAGTCATCACCCAGGAGACGAATTGACTTTTTTATTACAAACCGTTCGACAGAAAATATTAAGCTTTATGCAGTGAGCGCAGATATTACTCTGTAAGCCAATCCGCCATCAACACAAAATACTTTTTCTCCGAATTACACTTGGTATCTTTACTTCAAACGTGGAAAATGCAAAGCTTTGGTTTCATATCGAAGTTGGAAACCAAATTTTTTTGATGGATAATTAAAGAATAGCAATACCTCTTACTTTTGTAGGAGCCGTCTACATAACTGTGCGACTACAATAAAACTGTTCGGAATTGGAAATGACGTGAATCAAAACAAAAACTTACTCGAATTGAATTCGAATGGTGTCAGTCGCATATATTTCAACACCCTTCGTGGCATTGGTCAGGAGAGTATTTTTTTCTGACAGGTTGTAGCACATCAACCTACTGTGTTCTTATGAATGTGATTGGCGTGAACGAATTGTTCTAAGACTATTCGTTTCAAATACAATTTTCAAGTATGCTCGCCGAATATGTCGCTTTATTTTAACTTCTTACTTTGTTTACTGGCAGATGGCGCGATCAGGGCTCGTTAGCCTTTTCAATGTATGATAACGATAACGGTGGAAGAAAATATTTTGATTATGGGAAAATAATGACTTTCAACTTGTTGGTGAGAACTACCTTGCAATGACGAAAGGCCCATGAGCCCGATATTAATTTGCAATGAAGTGTGCATGTCCAAATAATTGAAAATAATTCCGACACTTGTATTAGTAAAAGCGTGTGCATGGAGTTGGAACTGGAACCTGTCGAACATGATTCAACTCCCTTTGTAGCTCAGCTAGAGAAGTGTTTTTTTGTCTCTGACAAATGTTGATCCATAAACCTATTATGAAGTATCACTGAATGAGTTGTTCTGAGATGATCCAAATCAAATAACCATGAAAACGAGCTAAGAAATTGTTAGGATGGTAATTTTCGAATTGTTTGGGATCCCCCTGTTCTAGACAAAGCTTGAGGATAGAATGCAACACATCATGAGAATAGTTTCCTAGAACTCAATCCTATCCAGTATTTTTTATCAAATATTTCTAATCAACAGTATTTGGGTTGAAGCTTTTCTAGGTCTTCGTCTCCAACCCAATTGCAATTTGTTCACAATCCAAATTTATATCTCTGGTTCAAACACACGGACGCTTCATTTTCAATATCTACAGCAGAAGGAATTCGATATTCACCAATATTCCATGGAATTTCACACACCAGAAGCTTCAACACATTCAGACTTATAGGAAATACTCATCAATACCACCCACTGTTAGACTGGTGCATATCCACGTCTTCTGAAATGTCATCATGAACAGTTGAGACTTAAGAGGGGGATTGACAATAATGCTCAGAGCAGCATCAACTTTACGAAAAGACGATTCGTTTAAATGACAACTGGCTGAAACGGGATTTGGTATACCGAAAGATAAAGGATTGGAATAGGTGATGACAAAATTTGAGGCTCGAGTTATTTCTACAAAAGAAACTATTGATTTTCAAACATTTGTAATTTTTTCAAGTTTTTGTTTCAGAATGGAACCAAAAGTTCTCAGCACCTAATTCACCTCATGAAGAATCACCCTGCCAAATTTAGGCTTCAAAAAGTCCATAATAAATGAGTTTTCTGTACTTAACTTTATTTCGTTCAAGCATTATTAGAAACATTCAACATGGCAGCCATAAACACGTGAAATTTAGCCGAAAACCGCTCCATACGTGATGTGGCTATTTTCTCATAGGTGGCGCTAGGGAGGCTTGGGTGAGCCAAATAATATATAAAACGTGATTGTGTGTTTCAAATTTTTTTGTCTTTGGCCTTTTTTTCAATAGAAACTATAATATATAGTGGCATTTAATGTGAAATAAATTTATTATTCACTGGTGAATGTGATAAATAGTAATTATCCATATCCATGTCAACTGGGAACTTATTTGTTTTTTATAGTCTAACATTGAAAGTATCTAAAAATAAATGCAAATGACTTGTAATTTATAGTGTTGTCCGATTCTACTCTTGGTATGTAGATTTCGTAGGTGGAGTTGTCAGTTATTCTAAAATTCAAGATGGCGGATGAGTTTTGTGATTCAGTGATTCAGTCGGATTCTAATCTTATTGGTACCGCGGAATTTTTGGGACTGGAGATTTTTTGTCAAAATACAATACTTCTTTTCATTATCCATAAAATTTCGTGGACTTACAAGCAGAGGGAACTGAGTCATATATATATATATTGCACTCAAATGAACAAATGAAAATAGCAACCGTAGACACGTGTTTCTGGGTCATTGCTACACCGTGCTGAAGAAGGGCAATGACCCAGAAACACGTGTCTACGGTTGCTATTTTTATTTGAGTGCAAAGCCCAATAAAAAAAAAACCTCTGTATCATCTATCCACTCGAAACTTCTATAAGTTATATATATATATATATATATATATATATATATATATATATATATTTGTGTTTTCGGGTTTCATTCCGTGTTCTGTGGTTTTGATCCTCTGAAGGATAATTGTCACAACGTTTCGGCAAAGTCTCATTTGCCATCTTCTAGGTGATGTCTAGAGTTTCGACCTCCGAACGACTCAGAGGTCGAAACTCTCGGTAATTACTTATAAAATGTTGATAGCAGATACCTTCCTAGGTACTTCTTTTGCTAACATTTTCGCGAAAGCTGGCGCTGCTATGATTGCAAATGCGTTCGGTAATGATAAAATCGAAAACGATTACCTATGTAATCAGACAAATTAATAGTGTATTTGTACCATAATCATCCGAAAATGATATTATCAAAATAATTATCTCTATGAAAAACAAAAGTAGTTCTAGCAGTACAGATGAAATTTCTCCAGTTCTTTGCAAAACTATTTGTGAACTTGTTTCATCTCCCCTTACACATAGGTATCAACAATCAATTTCTCACTGCCGCCCGTAAGGAAAGTTTACGAATTTAATGAAAGCTAATAATGTATTCTCATCATTGTTTAAAAAAAGCAATCCTCTCATAATTGTCTCAAAAATACTCGAAAGAGCTTTTATGATTTACCTTTTACCTATTAATATACTTCTCAGAAAAGTATCGGATTTCTTCTTCCCAACACGGTTTTCGCAAGAACAAATCTGTGGAAACAGCTACAAATCATCTCCTTCTGAACTTGATCAGAATAAATTTGTCGTCTCAATGTTTGATCTGTCATAAGCATTCGACAGTATAGATTTGGCTGTTGTGAAAGATAAACTTTATTACTTGATGAGCATTAGAGAAAGTGTTCTTATTTTAATTAAACTGGATTGTGTTTTCTTGAAAAAATACTTTCGAAAATCTAACCGTAAATGTAAGGAACGAGCTCGTTCATAAAAACAGGTCTGGGAGCGCGCTAGCGCGCTTGTCCCCATCAGTCAGGTAGGCATCGCCCTAGCAACCGATCAAAAACGATGATGCTGATGCGTCTGTGGCATTCGCGAATTTAGGGTTCAGACTTTTAATCGCCAACTGCGGCATTGCCACTGTTAGTAAATAGTCTTTGTGCTTCCGACGGGAAGTGGATTGGATACAATATCTCGTGAAGATGTGCAGTAACTCGTCTAGCAAATATAATGTTCCGTTAGGAGATCATCAGGGATCAGTAATAGGTCCACTTTTTTGTTTTTTATACGTAAATGGCTTGCCCTGTCATATTAGTAGTGGCAGAGTTGTCATTTTCGCTGATGACACCACTGTTAGTACATCGGGAAAGACCACTGAGGAAAAGGTTCTCATCACATGGAAGAGATGGACATTTGGTGCAAAAAATCGACTTATTTTAAATGCTGGAAAAACGGAGTACATATAGGTATATTTATTCTACATCCAAGCGGCAGAACCTAGTTATACCGAATGTACGGTTTTCCAAATATGTGAGGCTTCTTGGAACCCATCTAGATTCTCGGCATCTTAGGGAGCAGCATGCGACTGGAACAGAATCTTTTGTGCTCAAAAGCGTTGATTTTCAACTAAGATTATGGGCAAAGTTGCAGTAATTGTTTCACCGTGAATACAATTTCGACATTTTGAAATGTGTCAAAAGTGTTCAGGAGAAATTTGATCAAAAAATTAGATAAAAAAAACAATAAATTGACTGTACCAACCCGTCATAGGTACATCATTATAAGAAAAATCACCACACTATGCGGCAATTACTCCTTTCTATTCACTATCGAAATCATTACAAATGCTGAAAACTTACGAAGCTTTCAAAAATGAGGTTGAGCGGTACTTGGTGGCGGAAGGATTCTATAGTGTGAGAGATTCCTTTTCTATGTGGTTTGCATGGATTTTTTTTCCTAGACTGAACAAGATAAATACTAATTTCGACTGTGGATGCTGAAGGTAGTGGTAGTGAAATTTGCCTTGTCAAATATTCATTAAATTCATTGAAAAGAGCAGATATGAAGTATAATACACCTATAGGTACAAAAAATGAGTATAGACATCAAGAAAAAACCCAATGCGACTCGATAAACTGCTTGTATACCATTCGCGGTGAGATGACCTTGGCAAGGTCAAATGACCCCAGAAGCAAATTGAATATAATAATTCATTATTGAAATGAAGCTATTGGCGTTTAAAAAAAGCTCGGACCCGTCGATTTATGATTGAAGGGGGACACCTTTCAGACTACTCAGATTTTTTGTAGTACGCACCCCCTCGGAGGGGTGCGTCCGACGACCCTTATTTAGATAGGAAAAGTAGGTCGAGTGGCACTTCGTGTTTTGAAGGTCTTTCGAATACCTTCAAAATTCTGTTAGAAGAAATTTTTTTGTAACGATCGGTAACCAACCCCATCCCCCGAAAAAATCTCCTCGTAATAAACAAAAAATACGAAATCACATGGACACGTATTGGCAGGTTGTTATAAAAAGCCAAAATTTATTTTTCTATGGAAGTTCTGAATGTAAATTGTACCTTGAAAACAATTTGACTCATTTTAAAAAACGTTAAACTCAATACAAATACCTTCAAAAAATCGTCACAAAAATTTTCTGTTAACAGAGTTGTGAAGGTATTCGAAAGACCTTTAAAACACGAGGCGCCACTCGACCTACTTTTCCTATCTAAATAAGAGTCGTCGGACGCACCCTCCGAGGGGGTGCGTACTAGACAAAATCTGAGTAGTCTTAAAGGTGTTCCTCTTCAATTAGAAATCGACGTGTCCGAGGTTTTTTTTCAAAATCTTACTATTTATATTCAACAACAGCTCCGTTAAGTTTTCGTTGTTACACACTGTATACTTCAAATAGGATTCTATCTAACACATCTCGTTTAATAATATCATTTTAGATGAGAAATTGTGAGCCTCGACCCCAAAAAACACCGCATAAAATACGCTTGCCATCTTAGAGCCGCCATCTTGAATTATGACAAAAAATTGGATTTTTCACCAATAAAATATTAATATACCCATTTTGAATAGAATCGGTTCATAAATCACAAAACTTGCCCGCCATCTTCAACCGAAAAATGTATCAGATATTGTGCAAATAATACGAAAATAAATATTATAAACAAAACTTTTCAAAAAACACTCTCATATTTGAAAACACTAAAAAGGGAAAATAATGTTATTCCTGGTTTTTCAAATTCGATGAATATGAGTAAAAGCCGTAGGAAACTATACATTTTCGCAATGATTGATGAGCGCTCTACGCTCTTCATTTTTTAATAACCAGGATCAGAATATTATTTTTAGATATCAATTACCCTTACACCAAACTGATTTTGTTTGCACTCGACGCGCGTTTCGCTAACAAGGTTAGCATCTTCAGTAGAGGTAAATTGATTCGAGTATCAATTTACTTCTCCTGAAGATGCTAACCTTGTTATCGCGCTCTATCCTGTTTACGACATTTGAATATAAGCGTTTTTAAAAAAGTTTTTTATAATATTCATTTTCTATAATTTAGTCTTGACATATCTCGTAATCGATTTCAAATGTATTTTAGAAATTTTACAACATTCTCAAAACCGCCATTCGAATTTTTCAATTTTAACTGAAGAATCATGATCTTCGACCCAGCAAATCCTCAAATACCAATTTGGATTAGAATCGGTTCATAATTACTGAACTCGTCCGCCATTAATTAATTAATTAAGAACACCTGCCAAATTTCAAATTATTCGGACGTCTACAAGTGGGTTAAACTTGATGTCAAAGATTTTATTACATTGTTAATTCAAGTCAAGCTGATTAATATAAGCGAGTTAATTAATAAACATTTTATTATACCTATAAAGAAAAAGTACAATGTTATCATCTATCATCAGCCTGCACCGTCTGCACGAATATTACCTACACCACCGTAAATAAAACGTGAACACAAATTCACTCTCCGCGAGAGCCGAGTGATAGCCGAGACCCTACCACCAACAAAAAATATAATTTGTACCTGTTCCTGTTACGTCGCGTCGTAGACGCCGACCGGGAGTTATCGTTCCCTTCTATACGGTTCAGAGACTAACAGTCGACCTACTGTTCACGTTATACCTATCCGAAAACAAAAAATAAACGAAATGATGTTTTTTTATCAGCTATACAAAATACATTTTTCAGAACTCTAATAATATTTTTGACCCACGACAAACAGCACAGCAGCTAATATTGTAGCCACTGTTTATCATGCCTTCTACCTTTCACCGTTCACGCAAGGGTTTCACGTTTCACCCAATGTATTCCTTATATTATTCGTTGCAGTTTGTTTACTGCTTCTGAAATAGTTTATTATTTGTTTGGCTCGTCTGTATACAATCAGCTATCAGCGACCTCTCGTGAACGGAGGAATTACCTTCCAATATAGATTCCGACAATTATTCGCCATTTGAAAAATTCTTCAAACGGACTGGTTGCGCTGAGGGCGGCGATCTTTGGAACTCTGAAAATTTATTTCCAACGGTCATTCGTCAATCCTCATCTTAAGGAAATCACAGTCAAAGCTATGCAAAATTTGATGTTTTTCACTAGCTGGCCCGTGCCCACTTCATTGGGAGTTAATTATTTTTATCTACACCCGTACTCTAATAATACATTTATCTACACCGGTACTCTAATAATACCCTTATATGCTCACCACCCGTTTTATAATGAAATCCATTACGCTACAGATTTTCATTACGATACAGATTTTCAATCAATAGAAACCCATTATTTTTTAATCAAGCATGATGTGCAAGCTTTGCATTTTGACGTTTGTCAAGTCAAAATCAGTAGGTATTGAATTTTTGAAGAATTTAGTCAATTTTCGATAATCGAATGAAAATGTCTTATAGCAGTGATATAGAAGAATTACCAGCGACTCCACAGATGTCTTAGACAAGAAAAAAATACAATCGAGAGGATTATATTTTTCATTTGACAAATGCAACACATATGTTGTTATTTTCGTTCAAGTAGAATGTGCATTCATGGCCGAATGGTCAGCGGCGCGGGCTGTGATCACAAACTTCCCGGGTTCAATTCCAGACCTCGGCAAAGATATTTTTTAATTTTTTTTTCTTCTCATTGTTGTATTTTCGGTGCTTTTATCATTAATTATAATTCTGTAGAATTTTTCAAAGAAATACGATTGATTACCCACTATTATTGTGTTCAATATAAATACCTAATATTATAATATTTTCAGTTCTTCATTATTTATTGGGTGTAGATAAAATAGCGTATGCAACTCTCATGTAATGGTTATTAATACACTCGCATAAACCATACGAAACTCACCTTCGGCTCGTTTCGTATCCCGGTTTATGCTCATATATTAATAACCATCATTACACGATCGTTGCATAATAATATACTATTATATGCCCACCACCCGTTTTAAATGAAATCCATTACGATACAGATTTTCATTACGATACAGATTTTCAACCAATAGAAACCCATTATTTTTCAATCAAGCATGATGTGCAAGCTTTGCATTTTGACATTTGTCAAGTCAAAATCAGTAGGTATTGAATTTTTGAAGAATTCAGTCAATTTTCGATAATCGAATGAAAATGTCTTATAGCAGTGATATAGAAGAATTACCAGCGACTCCTCCACAGATGTCTTAGACAAGAAAAAAATACAATCGAAAGGATTATATTTTTCATTTGACAAATGCAACAGATATGTTGTTATTTTCGTTCAAGTCAAATGTGCTTCATGGCCGAATGGTTAGCGGCGCGGGCAGTGATCTCAAACGTCCCGGGTTCAATTCCAGACCTCGGCAATGACTTTTTTCCATTTTTTTTCCTGCTCATTGTTGTATTTTCGGTGGTTATATCATTAATTATAATTCTGTAGAATTTTTCAAAGGAATACGATTGATTACCCACTATTATTGTGTTAAATATAAATACCTAATATTATAATATTTTCAATTCTTCATTATTTATTGGGTGTAGATAAAATAGCGTATGCAACTCTCATGTAATGGTTATTGATACACTCGCATAAACCATACGAAACTCACCTTCGGCTCGTTTCGTATCCCGGTTTATGCTCATATATTAATAACCATCATTACACGATCGTTGCATAATATACTATTGTGATGCAATTATATTGTGTAGTTCTCAGTACTGAATTTTATCAGGTTCATCACAGCTCTGCCGTCTAGGCGTTCTCGAAAGAGCGTTTTTAAACGAGTTGAAAATGTTATAAACCCATTTTTTCACTCCGTTAGACAATGAATCTCAATAAAATACGAAACACGTCTTTCATCATTTGCTTGAATTTGGTTGACAATGTTTCTTGTTGAATAGTAAAGGTTTGGACTTCCATTGTTTATATTATTAGCTCTATTGAAGCCTGTTGCTAACGATTTTTTTTACTAAAATTTCTGATTGGATATCTCGATTTTTTGTAAAAACATTTTTTTTTTATCAATCAAACTTCAATTTTATCATTGACCAAACAATCAGTATTAACACTTTGTTTGGATTTGATTTCCTTCCTTGATTTGTATTTTCATCCTTTTGTTCTTAGCAACAGGTTTCAATAAATATAGACAATGGAAGTCCGAGCCATTACCATTCAACGTCTTCAACCAATTCTGTTGAAGAATATATCTGTAAAATTTGAAGTAGATTGGAGTACGTTGTCTCATACACCCTCTCAGGGGTGGAATTTCGGAAAACCCTTTCTCATCGGATGACCACGTCTCACAAAGAACACCCTCTCCAACTTTCAGATATCTACGATCATTGGTTCAGGCTGAGAGTTGATTAACCCCCAAAATGACTTCCTTCCCCTTTTCAACCCCGTTAGGCGATTAATACAATAGAATACGAAACATATCTTCCATCGATTCTGCGAAAGAATGTTCATTCCAAATTTAAAGGAGATTTCACCAAGGCATCATGTTGCCCCAAAAAAATTTGGCGCCTGTTTTCTACCCCCTCAGTGGTGGAATTTACAAAAACGAATAAAAACGGAATAAAAAGTATCCTATGTCCGTCTCCTGGTTCTAAGCAGTATTCCCATTGAATTTCCGTCTAATCGGTTCAGGCGTTCTTGAGTTATAAATTGTGTAACTAACACGATTTCCTTTTATATGTGTATATATAAATATATATATATATATATATATATATATATATATATATATATATATATATATACAATATATATATATATATATATATATATATATATATATATATATATATATATACAAGGGGGGAGATATTAGGTGAAGCAGCAAGCAAAAAGTGTACTCTTTTAACACTGTATTTCCAATATTTCGACAGTGACTACTGTCATCTTCAGGGAAGCTACAAGATTTACAAAAATTGGTCCAGAAAAATGGAGAAAAAATACAAAAATACTTACTGTGTTAGCGAGGATGGTTGCGATATAAAAGTTGATGATTAAACATTGAAAACAGAGCAAGGTGAACACATGTGATATATGAATAAATATGTATATAAACTTCAAAAAACAGGTTAAATTGATCTTGAATATTTAAAATAATTTTTAAAAGGACAATTATTCACACTTGCGGTACAGCCGCAACGTGGAAAAATGAGGTTAGAAATTTAAATTTTATTGACAATTGACAAAAGACTCAAAAGGGAGAGAATGATAATTTTCTGAAATCTGACAGATGTGGGAAACAACTATTTGGCTGCTGCTTGAAGAACATTCAGCCAATTGACTGATCTCAAAGGAGTGAAGGATCTCCTGTGACAGAAGCGTTAAAATTATGAAAATTCTTGTCAATTAATAAAAGGTACGAATAAATTTCGCTTAAATGATTAAGATCTGTTTTTTTATTTAGGCATTGGTCCGACTGAGAGATGAAGGCCATCTCCATAAACAATCTCTTGGAGTGATTGCGCTCCCTAGTCAAAATTTTTGTACTTTCAAAGTTCATATTATGGCCAGTACTATTTACGTGAACACCTAGTGCACATCTGTCTGGGTGAAGTCTGCTATCACTTTTATGTGATGCAATACGATCTTTCAAGGTTCTAGATGTTTGACCTATGTAAGTTTTCTCGCAATTTGAGCAAGGAATGCAATACACTAATTGTGACTGTGAAATCAAAGGCGTTTTATCTTTAACTTTAGTAAAAATGGAATTAATAGTTAAAACTGTTTTATTTGCAATTTTTATGTTTTGAAAATCTTTGAAAATCCTAGACAGCCTGGAGGAAACATCTGCTATATAGGGAAAAGAAGTATAAAAAATTGGAGTTGGGTTTTCCTCAATTTCATTATTTGCTATATTGAAATTATTATGCAAATTATTATTTAAAACTTGGATGTCCATGGTGGACATACTAAACAGGATCTTATTTAACAAGGTAGAGGGATATTTTCCAACTACAACTTCCAGAAGGATATGTTTTAGCCAGCTTGGACGTAGTATCATTGTTTAGTAACGTATATTTGGATGCTTGCTTGAGAGCAATCAATAGGAGATGGGACCGCATAAGTAGTTACTGCAGTATTGAAAAAGAAACCTTTTTTGAATCAATTACTTTTTTATTTAATAATACATATTTTTCATATAATTCCAAATTTTATAAACAGACTTTTGGAACTCCCATGGGAGCAAAAATAAGTCCAATTCTTGCAACGTATGTTATGGATGACCTGCTAGACATGGTCTTGCAAGTTTTACCATTTAATTTATTTTTTATTAAGAAATATGTGGATGATTTGATTGTAGCACTTCCACAAAACGGAACTACAGAGATAGTAGATATTTTCAATAGCTATGACCCATATATTCAATTTACTATAGAATGTGAAGATGAGGAACAAAGTGTTTCCTTCTTGGACACAAAATTTCGTCGAACGGAGGACAATATCTTGGTCATCGACTGGTATAGAAAACCTATAAGCAGTGGAAGATTCATGAATTATCACTCCTACCATAAACAGTCCATCAAAGTAAATTTGGTCAAGCAGATGAAAAATCGAGTACTCTGTATTTCCGATCACTCCTATCATGCTCAAAATTTAAAAACACTTTTCAACTTATTCAGTGAAAATTCATATTCCTCTACCTTGTTGAATAAGATCCTGTTTAGTACGTCCACCATGGACATCCAAGTTTTAAATAATAATTTGCATAATAATTTCAATATAGCAAATAATGAAATTGAGGAAAACCCAACTCCAATTTTTTATACTTCTTTTCCCTATATAGCAGATGTTTCCTCCAGGCTGTCTAGGATTTTCAAAGATTTTCAAAACATAAAAATTGCAAATAAAACAGTTTTAACTATTAATTCCATTTTTACTTAAGTTAAAGATAAAACGCCTTTGATTTCACAGTCACAATTAGTGTATTGCATTCCTTGCTCAAATTGCGAGAAAACTTACATAGGTCAAACATCTAGAACCTTGAAAGATCGTATTGCATCACATAAAAGTGATAGCAGACTTCACCCAGACAGATGTGCACTAGGTGTTCACGTAAATAGTACTGGCCATAATATGAACTTTGAAAGTACAAAAATTTTGACTAGGGAGCGCAATCACTCCAAGAGATTGTTTATGGAGATGGCCTTCATCTCTCAGTCGGACCAATGCCTAAATAAAAAAACAGATCTTAATCATTTAAGCGAAATTTATTCGTACCTTTTATTAATTGACAAGAATTTTCATAATTTTAACGCTTCTGTCACAGGAGATCCTTCACTCCTTTGAGATCAGTCAATTGGCTGAATGTTCTTCAAGCAGCAGCCAAATAGTTGTTTCCCACATCTGTCAGATTTCAGAAAATTATCATTCTCTCCCTTTTGAGTCTTTTGTCAATTGTCAATAAAATTTAAATTTCTAACCTCATTTTTCCACGTTGCGGCTGTACCGCAAGTGTGAATAATTGTCCTTTTAAAAATTATTTTAAATATTCAAGATCAATTTAACCTGTTTTTTGAAGTTTATATACATATTTATTCATATATCACATGTGTTCACCTTGCTCTGTTTTCAATGTTTAATCATCAACTTTTATATCGCAACCATCCTCGCTAACACAGTAAGTATTTTTGTATTTTTTCTCCATTTTTCTGGACCAATTTTTGTAAATCTTGTAGCTTCCCTGAAGATGACAGTAGTCACTGTCGAAATATTGGAAATACAGTGTTAAAAGAGTACACTTTTTGCTTGCTGCTTCACCCAATATCTCTCCCCTTGTATCCTGACTAGTCAGCAAAGACTATATATATATATATATATATATATATATATATATATATATATATATATATATATATATACAGTGTGGTCCACTAAGTCTGCAACAAATGGGAAACTTCTTTATTATCGATTTCTCAGAAAATTTTTTTCTTGACAAAAGCAAATTTCGTTCAAGAATAAAGTACCCTTATTTCAGAAAATATAGAAATATGTTGAGGAGAAAAGTTGCTTAGAATTAAGAGTTATGTTCAGATACGTAGTCATGGTCTGCTATTCGAATTATTTTTTCTTTTGGAAAATTTTGAATTACCCCCGTATGATACATATTTTTACTATTTTGATTCAATATGTATTTGAAGTAGCTACAATCAAATCGGTTTGGAGTATTTCTTATCAAATTGAAGTGAATTTGTATAATTTACATGGATTTGTATTTTTTTAGGTGACCGTCAACTTCTTGTTTGTTGCAACGATATTTAACAGAACTCTAAAATAATCAAAATAGTATATACGGGGGTAATTCAAAATTTTCCAGAAGAAAAAAAATTCTAATAGCAGGCCATGACTTCGTATCTGAACATAACTTTTAATTCTAAGCAACTTTTCTTCTCAACATATTTCTATATTTTCTGAAATGAAGGTACTTTACTCTTGAACGAAATTTATATTTTTTGGCCTATCCTGTATGGTGATTGTCATAAAGCCATTTCAGGTACACTTGATATAGTTTTGGAACATGCACCAACTTTTGTCAGGAATAAAATTTTCTGAGAAATTTTCTGAGAATAAAAAAGTTTCCCATTTGTTGCAGACTTAGTGGACCACACTGTATATATATTTATGTATATATATATATATATATATATATATATATATATATATATATATATATATATATGCAAGTGGAAGATCCTTGAGGAAATTAAATTACGGAATATTAAGATTTTTTGAGTACAACCAATAACAGACAAAGCAAAATACAAATAATCTCTTGAATGCGGATTATAAAAAATGTACAAGAAAATTGAAAAAATGTCACAAACAATATTATACAAACTCATGAACAATTAGTTCTTAGTTCACATGAATGATACACTACCAGACTTCAAGTCCCTAAAACATTTTCAGGGGATCAAATGATCCATAAATGAATATGTTCATGATGCCTCATGAGAAAATTCATAGCTTTCTATGCCGTCAGTTTTGAATGGTTAATATAAACATATAGGAGAAGCAGAATTTACTACTGAAAATGGAAACTCATGAGGAAGAACCTCGTACTTTAAAAATTATGGCTAATGGTACCATAATCTTTGTACAGCAATTTTTTGGCAAAAAGACGAACAGTTTTTTCTCAGAAATACCTACGACGCAGTTCAAGCACGACGTGATATTGATATTCCACTTGACTAGCGCAGTATTTTTGCGAAATTCATTAAGAAGCTTGATTACGTCTATTGAATGCTATGGTAAAGTTTCAGAATGTTGGATTGCCTCGGATTTCGATAAAATTGTTAGGGGAGCTTCGGAATAACTAAAAATGAATGAAAAAAACAAAAATTCGGCGAGGAAACCACAGCAAGTTCCTTTTCAAGAGGAAAAAAGGGTGAAATTTTAGGTTATGTGACGAAAAAATCACTTTTGATTCGTCACTTTACTTACCATTTTCTGTAGGAAAACAGATCTAACTATATTTTCTGCAAGAAATATCACCCGAATGTACATTTATAATGTTCATTTTTGCAGATTTCCAATTAAAATTTCATTAGAAATGACAACTAGTTGTATTAATTTCGGCTTCGATTGAATTGGAGCGACGTTGTCAGATTGTGAATTATATTCAACAATTTCATATATGAATGATTCGTACAGTTTATTTATTGATCTTTCGTGGTGTTGGTTCTTAATTCCAATCATTGGAATCTACCTCTTTAGGGTTAGTATAGATTTCATGAAATTTTTTAATATTTTAAACGTTTTTCCGAGAAAGTTTTTGTAGCCGTGTACAAGCAAGTCGTTGCATCCACATTTCGTTCTACCCACAGTCTCCGAACATACCCGAATGATTCAAATTTTACAAAATTCATCCTTCTTGTCGATAGGTCCACGATGAATGTGTTAGGTTGGGTCAGGTTAGTTAGATTTGATTGGGAGCATGTCGTTGCACCCACATTTCGTTCTACCCACAGTCTCCGAACATACTCGAATGATTCAACTTTTGCAAAATCCATCCTTCTTGTTGATAGGTCCACAATGAATGTGTTAGGTTAAGTCAGGTTAGTTAGGTTTGGTTGAGATCGATTTAATAAAAACATTTGTTTTTCGCAAAGTTAGTTAGGTTTGGTTGGGATAGATTTAATAAAAGTATTACGTTTTATGCGAGTTTAGTAGTTTTGGCTACATTAGATATAAGTACTTGATTTTTCAATTTGACAACGTTGTTTGAGATTGGAAACAGTCTAGAGCTGTCAAAATGGCGGTACCAACTATAAACTATATTGCTTTGTCTGTTTCTCACCACCTTAAAATAAAATAAAAATCTTCACTTGGAGGATATATGGGCACATAAAAAAACAAACAAACAAACAAACACATATTCTTGATAAATTTAAAGAATGGTGTGTGTGAATAATGTTCTATCGAAAAATCGGGTATGTACACTGACAAAATAACAGTTCAGAGTAGAATTTCGGAATCTGGATTGAGTGCTTATAAACATTCTTTTCGAAAAAATGACTTTTTCATAGGTACATTTCCTGGTATCAGTGCTTGTTAGAACAATTGTACAATGTGTTATTGATTCGGATTTCCATGGTCTAAATAATTAACTGTATTGAAACCTGTCTGAAAAAACTTATAAAATGAAAAAAATGAATTCAAACAATTAATTACGAATAATGTAATTCAATTATACGGTGAAACGATCAAATATATAACTCTGAACCTTCAGAATTCAATGAGCAGAAATTAATCGAGAAGCAAGAATAAAGATGAATATTGAAATAGAAATTGGAAAATTCAATTGATGAAAAAATCAATATTGTACCAAAAAAATGGAATATTGAACAAGGGATAGGAAAATACGAGAAATTTAAATGGATAAATATGAAACAATATAAACAAATGTTGAAACAAAATGTCAAATTGAGTGTACTCAGCACTTTCAAATTAGAATTGGATAGGTTCAATATGTACCATCGGAAAACGCGAAATTTGCACAGTGATGTTATGATTTGATTCCCAGAAGCACATTCAGGAATTCCAATTCAAAATGAACAATACACCCTTCTCTGCAATAGCAATATAAATTATTCGTTATGATTTTGGTACATAACAATTTAATTTGCTCTCCGTATGACATATCTAGGTACATATTTCCTGTATCGACACAAGTAGCAACAGTTATAAATATTCCTCAATTCGGTAATGTTCTATGGTATACCAATGCTTAAGTTTCACTCCGAGAAACGCCAATTTGAATGCATATGTGATTCCAATTCAATTCGTCTATTGAGCCGAGTAAGGTGTAATCTATCTACTTTCATTAACTTAATTGAAATTTCTCAGCTCCTGTACATTGGATGGAATCTTTTTTCGATCGATTTAACAGGATTAGGCCGTGACTATTGCTTCAAGTGGAAATTGAAACAGCCCTCGTGTCCTTGGGTGAAATATTTAATGCCCTTGTACCGAAGGGTTGGCCAACAGAGGCAAAAACAAACACAATTACCTTTTCAAATAGCATTAAAAAAAGATTATGTTTCCTGAGACACAACGGTTTATTCCACTCTTTGCACCCAGTTTACGAAAGTTAATTATTTAAGACCGACGCCATTTTTAATCATGAACTGCTGTCGTAATTAGGTTTCACAAAGGGTATAACTTTTTAACAGCCAAAAGTGAGGATGAATATAATTAGGAGGTCGGTTTCGAGTTCTTTTATTATTTTCAATTATCGCACGTTTTGTTTCGCAGGGACTTCATGATAATGAGTTCTAGAACTCCTTGAATCCCATTTCGTGATACCTTTCATAAAAATAAATGAATGTTGGAATCAGATATCGAGATCTGATTTTTCGTCAGTGAAATCACGACGTGTAATTGAACGGATGAAAATATAAAAAACCCGAGATTCGTACCTGCATGTTTGCGGAGAAATATAATTGAGCTTGACTGACATTCTTATATAATTTCACTACCTGTAACATCACTACCCACACTTTCCTGAACTTCTTTGATTTTATCAGTCCTTGTGTGATAATAAATCAAAATAATTTGGCGGCGTTGTTGATCTTATTGCCAAACGAATAGATTTTTTTTGAATCCTCGAAGCCAGCCGACAAAGATTATGGGAGCGCATTGTTTTTTTGATTGAACTTCATTTTTAATTCCACCTCTTGCACTCCCTCTCATCTTCTTTCGAAACGAAATCATGAATAGTGTTATATAATGTATTGCTAATGTTTTTTCGGTTTTATGGTTCTATAGTTGTATACACTCAATAGGTTACAATTATAATGTTCTTTAAAAGTGCTTGGGCATGTATGCGGGTGCGCGCGTGTTTGTGCATATGTGTTACCTTTTGTATTATATCGCTGAGGGTGCTTCCCAGAAGCTTAGAATTCTATTTTGTGCGAAAAAATACTCCACTTCTTGTCAGCTTTTGATGATTTTCATTCATTTTTTATTGTTCCCATGAATAATAGTCTAAGGGGGTTAGGTCTGGTGGTCATCTGGTGGAACCATGTGTAGAAATTAGTTTATTTCTGTAAGCATTATTCAGGTAATTCCATGATTATGAGGGGATGTACCGTCCTGTTGAAAATAGGAATCATGCAGAACCAATTGAAGGTCGTCAATGATTGGCTCGATAGCATTCCGAAGGAACGTCAGGTACCTCGCTCCAGTGAGTGGTCCATCAAAAAATATCGGCCCAATGAAGCGATCTCCAAGTATACCCATCCAACTATCGTATGCAAGCGAAACTCATGCTTTTTCAAAATTCTCTGTACAGTCGATTGACTTACGTAGCATTCATTGGCTCATTCTCGTGTTGAAGAAGTCGGATTTACCTCTACATATCCTAGAACGTCTCTTTATCTTCGCTGACTATTATATTTACATTTCGATTTCGAATACGTCGGTTATTGGGCTCTTGTCTCAACTGACGTTCAAGTTTCACGAAATATATGTCCTACACGGATGTCTTCTACCAGGGAACCTCCATCTGCATAAATTTGATGCAGCCGTAGAATTCTTCAGACACTCACCGTAAATTAAAAGCATGCCAATTTTTGCATTTTGGCTAAA
Source organism: Zygogramma bicolorata (assembly GCA_032362365.1). Classification (NCBI taxonomy): domain Eukaryota; kingdom Metazoa; phylum Arthropoda; class Insecta; order Coleoptera; family Chrysomelidae; genus Zygogramma; species Zygogramma bicolorata. Next base: position 52,958 of record JAVJAQ010006003.1, on the reverse strand, counting down.
TTTATCCATGACACAGTTATAATTATTGGACTGAGATAACTGTTATTTCGTATTGATACTTATTTGACAGCATATATTCATTTAGTTTTTTATTCAAAGGCGACTTTGACAAAATTTGGAGTTGACGATGGAAACACATTCCTGTATTGAAACAGATTAAGCTATTGAACACTTCCAGAATCTGTGAAAATGAATAGTGTAATTTCTGTGTTCCCTATAATGGGTCCATCATGGAATACTAATTAGTCTTTTTGAAGACGAATTACTTTCAAAACGTGAATTATAGGCGTAATGAAATATCTGCTGGTAGCAAACCAGAATTTTCATCACATTTTTAGGACAAAGCATCTGTTAAAACGACTTACATCGAATTTGCCAATTATTCTTATTGATATAGTAAGTGAAATTTCAAATAATGTTATTATTTGGGTTTTTATAAGTCCAACGACTGCACAATTTTGTGATACATTTTTTTATACCAGTGATGACTCTGAAAATAATCGACAGATATTCAAAATTTTGGTATCATTCTATTCCTTTCCTTCAAAACAATATGTTGTACAGAGCGTTTCATAGAGATCATTTTTCATTTTCAAAATATGAGATAATCGAAAAAAAGTTATTTTGTCACATTCAAACAGCGGCTGGTGGCAAAGTATTGTAATTAAAATGCTAATTTCATTTTCTCGGACAACAAGGCGTCGAAGAGGAACGTTCAACATGTAAAAAATCATCATCCAAAAAAAAATTCGAAAAAAAAATAATAATAATAAAAAATTCAGCTTATCATGTTCAGAATTTGCTCTAGATTGCAAAAATGTGAAAGTGTACAAGGTGTTCCATTTGAAAAACTAATACTCAGATCATTTCTGGCGGAACCGGAAGTGCTACAGAATTAATTCTCAAAATATCATATTTCATTTGTTCATTAGCACCCTAAATGTTCGTGCTCTGAATCGGATAATTTCTCTCAAAAATAGGGGTGCCCCATCTCTCAGACTCACCCGATATGTCCTCTTACCAACGTTCAGGAGAGTGTTGCGGTTATCAGGAAATTTTTTATATTTACATCCATTTCATATATAGGTATTCATATTATCCACATGCTTATTTTTGTAAAAGTAACGGAGTTTTGAGAAACAGTTTTGTTTTGCTTTTTCCTTGTAAAATGTAGATTGGCTTATAACAATGAAAATAATATTGAACTTATCATCACAAATGTATTGGCAATAGTTACTGATGATAAAAAGTGAATTGAATGAATAATATTCTTTGGTAGCTTTCGAAGGACATGTTTATACCTTATGTATGGTTATGGACTATTTGTGACTCGTAAAATTACTTATCGTGGACATAACATAAGTACTTCCATGGATTATGAACATAAATTGGGATAACACTGATTATAAATAACTTCATTTTTCACAGAACAGTATCGCACTTCAACTTCGACCACCTCTGTATCTTCATCTCTATTGATAAATCATATTTATATAGAGATTCACCCAGAAGAGAAGCCCTGTAATCTTTAACTCACCACGTGAGTAAAGGGACAGTAGATACGAATAAACATTCACATAGAATTTTTGGAGTTTGTAAGTCTCAGAAAAAACCTCTCTAAGGAGTTTCAAAGTTTATTGAAAGAAAGATTCTTGAGCAAGAGAGATTCAAAAGGTCTCCAAGCCAACAACAAAGGGGTGGGAATTCTTTACTCGTCGGTTCATCCGTGTAGATATTGCCGAGGGTAGAAAGATTGACGACAATTCGAAAGAGTACCGGCCGTGAAAATATCTAGAGAAGAGAGACAAGTCTCCGATGCTCCAACAAAGTGAGCTAGTCTGTGAACGATAAGTCACTAACAAGACGGATCAGAGTAGAATCAAGAAACTCCAATGAATTTTTCGGTGCCGAGCCCTAAACATGAAAAATATATTCCAAAACAGGCCGTAGCTGTGCCTTGTAGATCATTGTAAGCCCATGGTTTCCCAATAGAAGTTATTACTGGTCGTAATTTCTAGCATCGAGATACTTGACTTTGTAGGAATAGTTACATGTGAATACTGGATAAAGATAGATTGGCTTTCTTTGAGAAGAGACATGCTTGGGTTTCCCCAGCATTAAATTCCACCAAGTTGATGTTACCCTTATCCCATTCTATTATTTTCGCCTACTCATCGTTAATTCTATTGACGTTGATGCTCCTCTGAATTTTTGTTTCTCGTTCTAGCATGGGGACTCTGGAAGGAAATTAGTATGAAGAGTACTGTCGTCCGCAAAACTATTACTTAGATTTCAAATCAACACTTTTTTGGAAAAAAAACATATCAGATGTATATATCTTCATCAGCAGAATTAGTTAGAGAAAACTGTTTGAAATGTTTACAAACGCCCAAATCTCGATTATGATTAAATCAGTAATGATGGTCGGGATGTACGATTTCAACTCCAATCACCAGCTATCTCGAGAAAATGTTTTCATCGCAAAGAGCAATGGGCGCAAGTGTTTGTGTGCCCAAGAGAAAGATTTTTCTTTCGGGAATTTTTCTTTGTCGTATTGAGTCTCTGCCGAGTTTCATGGTTGGTGAATCTGCGAAAAAGAATGCCGCATTTGAGGAAAGGTGTAGGAAGTTACTAACAGTAAGGCCGAATTACTACAGGATTTTGGTCGAAGTCGATGCCATTGGGAGTAAAATAACATAAATAACATTTCATACCACTACTACAGAGCTTTCAAGAATGTACAAGCCAATAAAACATTTTCGTTCCTTGCAAACAAATCATAGCTCACTTCATTGAATAATATAATTCGGTAGAGCTGTTCGGATATCTTGTTCCTTCAACTTCATAGCTATTTTTCCTTTTTAAAATACCCACAAATTGAAAAATAACTAATTTGGAATCTTCACAAGTGTCCACTGCGAAAATTGGGATACGGAGAAAGTTTTTGATAGTTTCCTCCCAAGATAGTGCAGATTTTCGATCCCAGTCAGCAATGAGTTGTTCAAATGTAATATATGTGATGCTTATATAGACTGATAACGTTTTTTCATCCCATAGAATTTATATTTCCTCAATTTGTATATCAAATACAGAAATCTCTGATATTTTTGAATATGAAATCTCATGACAGCAAATAATTGCACCAAAATTATAATACCCGCACTCTATGTGAATTTTGCTATGCAAGCTTGCATCTTCACAAAAATAAATACTGACTGGACTTGAAAAACAAGAGGTTAATTTTTTTTATCGTTACGGAAGTTTCCAGATGGCACATTTTTGTGCGGAAAAGGAATAGCTAGCTTTCTTGATGGCTGTAGGTTTCCGGTGCGACTTACTGTTTCCATCCTCAAAAAAAAAGTGAAATTATGTTTTTCATTTGTGAGAGAAATATTATTGAAGATTTGTTCTGGTTCAGGATGAAAGCTGAAATGTCCTGGCTGAGTGAAATTCGATGATTATCACTTCAATTTATACAGGAGAAAAAAAATTCAAGTATTCCTACGCTTCCATCAGATTCTCACCTTCATTTCTCTCAAACTCAAACTTCCGTATACCACAAGTTTCTGTGAATCTTCGAACAAACTCAGGTCCTGGGTTCTACTCAGAGTGGAAAGGTCCTGCAACGAAGAGAGAATAGTTACTTGTTGATAGAGAATGCTAAGTGAACAGTGGCTGTAGGTCAGAGCATGAGCTAATTTCATTAATAAACTCCTACTAACTTATAAGGCAAGTAACTATAATACATACAATAGAAACACTGTGAGTGTTTCGGCGAGCGTTTGTTATCAAACATTTGCATGGTGATTCAGAAGTTGAGGGGGAACGTGAGGGTGTGATGGTCTGAACGAAAATATAGACAGAATCACATTCCCGTACTGGGAAAACCCAACATCCACTCGAATATTTTGAATGTTTTGTATTATTGTTTGTTATAAAATGAAAAATAGTAAGACTATAAGAAAAGCCTCAAGTTATGTATACATTTCAGTGCGTACGCAAAAAGATTTCATTTATGGTTTCCATTTCGTAAATCCCCATAGATGGAACTGAATGAGTTGACATTTTCAGCTCAATAGTTTAATTTGAAAAAAAAGGTACCTAGTCATTTCAGGAAGAAAAAAAATATTTTTTTCTCTTATAGCTATACCACGTTAATTTCTTGAATGATATCACCAGAAAACTGAAAGAATGGAACGGTTGGTATTACCAAGTGGGCAAAATCATTCAGATGGTTAGATCCCCAGGGATGTGGATTTAATTTGATGAATTGCGACACAATATCAATGTTGTGTACGGATCTAATTGAAAAGTACAGCCCCACGTCAGAAGTTTTTCTGATTTCTCGTTGAGAACGATAGGCTTTGTATTCTTGATTGTCTAGATACAATTCATGCGCATGGTGTATGTATATCAAATACACCAACTAACTCGGTAGTATTGTAGATATCCCTGCAGGCAAGAATGGAAGTCTTTCTCTGCCCGCATGAGCTTTGCCCAGATATTTGATGTGGAGGGTTGGTGGTAAATACTTATTTTTCTTCATGTAGCCTCATAAAGTTCGATAAGACCATTTTTTTCAGCAATAATTTGGTTGAAAGCCTTTTTAGAGGCTTTGGAATTATTCGGTGTCTTTCAATAGATGTTTGAAATTAAATACCAAGCAGCGCATCAGTTTTTTTCAGATTGTGATGTTTCAATAGTTTCGAATATTTCCTCTTTCAACTGCAAATTATATAAAATTGCTCTAAAAAATATGTCACAGTCATCTGGTCTATAGGGGCGTCATATCAGGCGATGCAATGAACCAATCGAACACACTGTTTCAACGATACAATTTGTCGTTGCGATTTCTCGCGGCAACTGTTTGCATTGCCAATATTGAAAAATAGCACAGAATGTTACCAAGATAAAGGCCAACATTATCACAACTCATATATGATTTTATATATGAATTTATTCACTTCAAATAATTGTAATTGTGGTAAATTCACCTTATAACTTTACTCGATTTCTCCTGTTTCGAAAAATGATTGAAATATTCAAAATTACCATTCTTTACAATGGTACCACCACATATTCGTGGTTTGCGCAACAAATTCACCATAGAAATAATCAAGTCGCTGCAACCGGTCGCACCAATAAAGATTCATGCTACTTGAAAAACTTGCATGAATACATGCAACTTTCTTCAGTTACAACTACATGTAGATTTACGTTAGATCAATAATGCACACTGTACCTATTTTCTATTGGTTGCTAACTGATGTTCCATTTCAGTAAGATTATACAGTACAATTATAGATACAATTGATACTCAATGAGTACCAATTTTCTGTGAAATGAATGATTTCTAGTCTTATTGTTGTGTCTATATAAATGTTCTCTGAAAATAGAAAAAAGCCCTTCAAGGTATTCTAAGAAATCGATTCTATGTTATAATTTCTTTGGTGGCTTAACTGAAATAATATGATGAAGCACTGCACCGGCCAGTTTTGTGCTTTGATTCGTTGAAAAGGAACATTTTTCTTGGAAGTCTGTTCTTCTATAAACGAGTAGCATTCAATTCAATATATTTTTTTTATTATATTAGAATACCAAGAAAGGTACAAATGCCCTCTTCCGAACGTCAACTCTCAAATGTCTCCTTTTGATGTGTGAATCCAAGAACGGCTGGCAAACTCAACTATTTTAAATGAAAGTGATAGCTCTCTTCTAACAGTGAGTGGTATCATACAAAAATATAGAACAAGAAAAATAATTGAAATAACACATTTCCAAACTTTTTTGAAGTTGTTTTCTTGGTCCCTTAAAATGTAAGGAGAGGAAAGAACTCACAATCTTGGCCCTAATGCATTACTGCAAAGGAAATTGCCAACAAAAAACCTAATAATAAAAAAACATTATTTTTAGCAAATTAACTATTTGGATAGTATTCACCTGCATATATCCGACACCAGTATACAACATTCCAAGACAAACTCCTGAAAGTTTTCCCCGATAGACAACTTTGAATGACGGCGTTTCAATAGATCTGAAGTTCCTAGCTACGAGATAGTCTTTGGCAGTACACAAAAGGGAATCCAACAGCTTGTTAGCACGAGACGAGTGTTCTTGAGCCTTCTCACTGAAAAATAAATACGGTTACAGAGGCAGAGAACAATTGTATGCTTTATACAGGGGCCAAAAGTGTATCATTGATCTGGTCTGATCTAATTTACAATATTTTTTTCCAGGGCCATGAAAATAGAAATAGAAATTTTAGCTTGTGCTAACAAAAGGAAATCACTGATGAGCTACTAATAGTAACACAATAAATCGGAACTACAGAATTCTTGGAGATACTGCGTTTGTTATAAACTCATTTGAATATACAGCTAGGGAATGTAATCCCGGACCGGTATCAGGGAATAGGGATTTGGGATCAAAATATTTCAATCCCGGGATCCCGAGAACGAAAAAAAAGGTTTGAACTCCGTATAAAAAATTTGGATTCAATCAAAAATGAATAAAATTCAATAGCAATTTATATATATCATGAAGCTATTGCGAATTGGCAATATATCGATTTCGAAAAATATATTATCATTAAGCCGTATACTACTACGCAATAAATAATAAGGAACCTGTTCTATCTTCTGACTGAAATATGATAGGTTTTTTGTTGCTGGGGTAGCTTAGTTTGTGAGCAGAGCTTAACGCAGTGTTGCAGATTATAACTTCGTTGTTAGATGTCATTAATATTATCATAGGAATATGTTTTGGCGAGAAAATATACTTATTTCAGATCCCGAAAATCCCGTGATTGACTTTTCACAATCCCGTTCGATTTTTTCCTTCCGGGATCCCGTATTCCTTATATACAGCATATTTGCGAACCTATGTGTCTCTTGTATGCCATAGTAGAAATTTATTGAAGAATATGGAGAAACTTTTCTGACGAACTGAATATCTTCAAAGCATTGACGTTCGGCAGTTCATTTATTGTCGCTAGTCTACAATGATCTCTTCTAACTACTGTCGGACCAATGGGTCTGACAGACTGCAGCTTTCCTTTAGAACAAGTGATATTCACAGGTTATACTGATTTTTTTCTTAAAATGCCGCAAATACAAAGTAATTATTTCAAGATGATTTAAACTAAAGAAATTTGTGCACGAGGCCCTCGCGAAAAGTTTGCACTTCATACACTTGTTCATCTTAATTTTCTATTATTCATTTTTTTAATGAAGATAGGGTAAGCCGTTGGTTAGAGACAACACAACCTCAACGTTCACATGGCATGCTTCTCTTGAACATAAAAGCGTTGGTACACAAAACGATAATTATTTATCAAAATAGCAGAGAGTTTGCGGCAAATGCCTATCGTGTAGGACCGGCATTAGGATCAAGTACATCCTTCAGTGAACAGGTTCTGAGGACATTATTTTCCATAATGCGTTCGCATGCTTCGGGTGAGAAATATGGGCTTCCTTGAACATTTACTGGTGGGCTTAAATAATGGCCTAACATGCATTTTTTCTAAGAAATTCAGTCTCACAGAAGATCTGATTTGAATGAATAAATATCAGTGGTTATCTTTCAAGGAAGAATCATGTGCGATACAATGCCAATATTTTTTAACAATTTTTTTTATTCAACGACAAAGAATAGTTATAAGTATACTAACGCCGCAAAATGCTTTTTCGTGTTCCGAGACCCTGGGTAACGGCCGAAAAATATCATTTTGTGGCCTCTGTTGCGGTTGCGAAATGATTGTTTCTCCTCCTGTTGCACGAAAATATCGTAATTACGCTTCGACAGGCATAGATTCGAATTTTATTTGAGTAATGTTTTCACGTTTGGATTTTGCACCAAAATATATATTTCAGAAGAATATCCGTTTAGTGCTGATTCAGAAATTTACTTCATCACAATAAAATACATGACATATCTCATAGGTATAATTATTGTAACATTTCTTGTGGTATTAGGAAACCTTTCCTAACAGAGCTCAATTACTCAAACACCAAATTGAAAACATTCGCACCCACCGGGCATTTTGTCAACAGAGTTGACATCTCCAGGAGAATAATTATTGATACTGAGCTTTAAAATATTTTCGGTTCCATTCTTCGAGTAGGTAGGGTGGGAACAAACTGACTGAAACTGCTTGATCAACTACCAGTACCAGTTTGAATCGACGAATAGGAAAAAAATTCTGTTCTTCGTATCGAGAACAATGAATTTATCGCCCCTTCTCAATTTTGCCCACAATCACAACGTAATTAGAATGAAAAAAGTAGGATTCAGTTTACAATGATCTCTTTTGGAATGGCAGCATAATGAGATAGATAATTTTGTTGTGTGTGTGTGTTTCAGTAATAATTTTTATTTTCTAGATCAGATAAGAATCCTTCGTTTTTCAATAAGTGGATATTTACGACAAAATGGAAGGGAGGTTATTAACTTTCCCTCGAGATATATTAATAATAATGTGACTTTCTTCTGCTCAAGTAGTTTTCATACAAAATAAATAATAAATGGAGGCGGCATTCAACATGGTTGCTCTTCCATGCAACCTCCAAAGACGAAAAACATATTTCACGATATTATTGAAAGGCAGAGAACTTAGCATACATACAAGAGTATATACCAAAAAATAATAGTAAATACACATAGCGATGCCATGTGAAAAATTCCTTGAGAGTAACAACATAAATCGTAGAACACAATGAATATTAACTGTTCGTAGTTCGAGATGAGTACAAACGGCTTTTGACATGCCTTCTGAATGGATATATAGTTGGTGATAACTTAACTGTGTCTGGTAAAGGGTTGTACATAGATGTACCAGTGTAAGAAAATGATTACTGAAATAGTGCAGTATTATGTTTTGGAATAACGTAATTTTGATGAGTACGCGTGGGACGGTCGTGAATGTCAGAGTTTTTGATGAGCTTATTATACAAGTAGGTGGGTTTTTTTTTATTTGTTTACTTTATGGACCAGGCAGAGTAAGTGACATTGGAATCTTTCTTTCAAATTCAGCCAGTTGGAATGCTTGAAAGACTCAGTGATGTGATCATATTTGCGCAAACCATAACTATATTTCGGGCAGGAGTTCTGTATTTTTTGCAGATTATTCTTATCTTTCTTTAAAAGGGCTGGTCAGTATACAACAATGCAATATGAGATGCTAGTCAAGAAAAACCCCTAAATTTTTACAGGAATCAGCTGCTTTTAAAGCTTCCCCATTGATTTCAATTTCAAATAATAAGGAATCATTGATTAATTCTAATCTATTTCTCCCAAATATGATGAGTTCTGACTTATTCTCATTTAGTTTCAGGTTATGATGCTTGGAAAGATCGGATAGGTATTTGAGATCAAAGTTGATTTTTGTGCATGCAATTCCTTTGTCAGCGATATTAAATGAGAAATATATCTGAGTATCATCAGCATACTGGTGAATTTTACAGAATTCTAATTGCTTATAAAAATCAGCGGTATATGCGGAAAATAGTAGTTGCCCAAGTATACTTCCCAGGGGTACCCCCGAGATGACGGGCCTGAGTTCAGAGACATTACCACCAACAATTGTTTTCTGATGTCTCCCACTAAGATAACTCTTGAAGAATGACACAGCATAGTCATCAAATCCAAAATACCTCAGCTTTGCACATAAAAGTTTGTGGTTGACGGTGTCAAAGGCTAAAATCAAGTAAAATAAGACATGTGTTAAGCTTGGAATCAGTTCCGATTCCAGATTGTGTTGGACAAAATATTTGGTTATTCTCGAGAAAAGCGTTAAATTGGCACAGAATAATTTTGTCAAGGACTTTAGACATAATAGGAAGTATACTTATAGGGCGAAAGTGGGAGAAATCAGTGGGATTATTGGTTTTGGGGGTAGGTATGACACAAGCCTCTTTCCACACATCTGGAAAAATACCCTGTTATAAGCAATTATCAAAAATATATGCTATTATTTCACTCAGATGGAGAATCACCAAAGAGAGCATTTTTAAGTCAATACCATCTACTCCTTTCGCGTTAGATTTGATTGATCTTATAGTATTTTCAATATCATTCGGGTAGATGGTAGTGAAACCAATAGAATGCCCACCAATAGGCTGTCAGTCGAAAAGAAGTTTTGATAATCTCATAACAGTAAAATCATGAATCATCGAAAACTTCCTCTAGTAGCATGAGTTTCAGCTTTCTCGGAAGTAGGCTTGAATCCACCCTCGTTATTCAATCAAATCTTGTATCTTTGTAAAAGTTTTTGTCCTCGAACTGATATCTTGGATAATCATACTTCGTCCTCCATTTTTTTTATTCATTGTGCTCTCAAGGTGAAGTGTGCTTCAATAATCAATTCTCATCTGTTCATCCATACCTTTCAATTTGGAGCAAGGTCAGGGGCCGTTGTACAACGCTGTATATTCGGCGATCAATAATAGGTGATTCCAACCGTCCATTGATTAGGAGGAAAAAACGAAATGAAACTGAACTTTACACCACCACAACTTAATTTTGAGCTGTTTAACTGATAATGTCCAATTCGAAATGAGAAAAGGAAATATAATGACAAAATTATCAGGGGCTATATACCAATTGATTAGGTTTCAAAATGTGTGTTCGGAATTTTACTTAGCAAATGACTTGAGGGAATAATAACTTGATGAAATCCTGGGACCGCAGGTCGTTGGATTTTATTTCAATTCATCATACTTGAAAGCGTATGAGGCGCCGTTTGGGTCAAAAGTATATTTGCAGATATATGCAATTTCATGTCAATATATTTATAAACTTTGGCAATATTTTTACTTTGTGTTCCTATATATTTAACTACCGAACATAATATATTTACGTTTTGAGTGTCTCAAATATATAAAAAAGAGAATTCCCATATATTTATAAATTCGACCTATTTTACGTCGTCAAGAGACGGCGCACTGGCGGCATTTTGTTCACGGACGAGTATATGGCAACAGGGCAAAGTCATTATTCATAAAATAATAGATGGCGACGCAGGCAGTTGTCATGTGAATAATAGTTCAAATTTCGAGTTGGCGCTGTGGTTTCGCGTCCGCCTGTGGGTCGAAAGGTCCCAGGATCCTTCATAAAAAAACTAATTTCGCGATTTGACAAGTATCTAGAGTGCCTTATTTGAACTATTTATATTATTAACATTGACATGACAACTGCCTGAGTCACTGCCATCTATTAGCCACTCAATGTACATGTACTAACGACTTTTCCATGTTGCCATGTCGACCGGGAAAAATACCACCGGTGCGCCATCTCTTGACGACGTGAAATAGATCTAATTTATAAATATATGGGAATCTCATTTTTATATATTTGTGACACTAAAAAACGTAAATATATTATGTTCGGTAGAAAATAAATATATCTGAACACAAAATAAAAATATTGCTAAAGTTAATTAATATACTGACATGAAATTACATATATTTGCAAAAACACTTTCGACCCAAACGGCGCCTCATAAAAGCGTTTGCTTGAAAGCAGAATTTTGAAATTTATGGAAATGCATGGGTTTGTTTTGATCAGTTCAATTTGCAAAACAGGTCTAGTGCAATTCAACGCTGTCAAACTGCGTAAAAACAATCTAGCCACCAACGTTTCAAACGTGTTCGCATCGAGGGAAATAATCGTCATTAATAAGGAGGTATACAATTTTTGGAAGGAAAGTTGATTGGTAACTGCAGATACCTGGGAGCCACGTGTTGAGAAAATTGCTATGAAATTATGAGTACTCATCAGTATTCGGGAGCTATTTGATCAAAAATGTTTTTTTTCAATTCCCACTCCCACTGAGACATGAATACTATTGATTGACTCTTTTGTCGTATATTTCGAAATAAAAAAATCAAAGTGCGTCCTTTCTTTTTTGTTGTCACTATGGATATTTTCGGACTATGAACTCCATCAATACATTCCATCTCGAGGGGACTATGAACAGTGAAATTAAAGCTACGGTTAGTACTCTAAAGTGAATCAAAAATGTTCTATAACATTGAATTCTCTAACTGTTCACTGAAGTCGAAAATATTTATTCAGACAACTAGTCGGTCGAAACCGAACTGTGTATTATATATTGAATCATACGACAAACATGCATCGACTCATTGAATAATTTGTCTGAATGGAGTAAATTTTGTCTCATAGAAAGTTGGTTTACGAAAATGAGCTATGGAAAATGTGATACATGTGAAACATCTGCATATATTTCAGGCAGAGACAATACAAAGCCCATCAACTATATGAATACCAATTCCATTGGCGTAAGTGAAGTATACCCGCGACATTGAAGTACTTATCCGTGGTTCAATTTTTCAATATGGCCGGCAATACATTTCTGCATTCAACAAGTGTTTCTTCGATATTCTAAGAATTCGGAATGCAACCACATCATTATATAACTGACTGCCTTTTATAGCTCCTCGCACAATGAATGTTAATCTCCGAAGATTCCCTTTTTTTCTTCTCCATTTCCGACTCTCGTACTTGTAGACCGCCGGCTTAGCATTCATACTCCCGATTTGATAAAAGCTTTAGAAATAACAGCTTTCAGCGGCGAGACTTTCAACTAGCAGTGGCAAGAGATTTTCCAGCGCAATTTGCAGTTAAACCGTATCTTGAACGTCCACACTCTGAAGCGAAATTGATTATCTTGACGGCGAAATTATTTAATTACTTCAATTCAAGACTATTACGGTCTGAAGTTTTCACTCGAATCCCGCCATAAACAATACATCATCTCAATGAATGATTCACGTAGCGAGAAAAATAATGAGTTCTTGAAAATGTTCAGCGAAAAAAGAATTCACTGAATAATGTATAGCTCGCATTTGTTATTTGAAAGACACGAAGAAAAATATTAATATCATTACCAACATCAAAGATAGGCATTTATCCAAAGAAGTAATCGATAAATGAATTTTTTAATTCGTGGTATCGATGTTTCATTCAACATAGTGGCGTTAATCAGTAATTAGCAAGATATAGAAGGCTAAAGTATTTTGAAGAATCGACGTGATTTCTATTCATTACTAAGAAGTACGTTTCATGTGGTATTTTTATTCATTCTGAGCATGGGGTGTATGGTGTCAATAGATTACTCAAAAAGCACCCCACGCTTTTTTACATTGCAATACTTTTTTTTTATTCAGGCAATAATTCAAATTTGAAAAAAATATATTTTCTTTTATTTCATTTTTTCACAAAAGCGTGTTATTAAGTATTTTTGAACTATCTTTTTTTTATTTGTATTTTTCATAAAAGTCTGTTTTAATTTTTTTTTTCAACTATTATTAATTTTTTTAGATTTTTTAGAATATTATTCTGACCAACAGCACCAAAATGCGCAACATATGGAGAGCGTCTTGAAGTCGCAGAAATTTCACAGAAGCATATAATATTATTAAAAAATGTAGGTCTTTCTCTGGAATTCGAATATTTTTTAGTTCGATTCATGAAGAGTAGGGTTTTACAGAGAAATGCAAACTGGCTCGTTTGCCAAGAATTTCGTTCTATTGTGGTCTCGGTAGTGTAGTGGTTAGCATATCTGCCTGTCAAGCGGAAGGCCGGGGTTCGAATCCTCGCCGGGCCACCGAACTAGGTAATCGCACGTTGAAAATTTGAGGGCTCGTTGATCCATTGCCCGCACAAGTTTCGACTTCTGAGGGTTGACGTTCGTCAGCTGATTAACGGAACGTACAATTTTTTTAGAACAAAATTCAAGAATGCTAGAACAACAAATCGTTGATTCTGAAGATCCTTGTAAGGATATCGGGACGATTCTCTCATACTATTGCATTGTTATCAGTCCTTGATGAGTATGCAAAAATTCAAATCAATCCGACGCTTCGAAGTTGGTCAAAACCGGGTTCAAAATTTCTGTTGCACACAGATACATATCAAGCTAATAAGATCATGTTAATATTTTTATGTCATACCAGTTCATTATTTTGATTTCATTACTCACTCACCAACTACTCAATAGTGTACTTCATGCCCGCGTACTCTACAGCCCACGTTGTTTTATAATACATCTTGAAATTTAATGCATCATTACATATCATAATATTCATAATTTGGATTGTGCTTATATATACTAGAATAATTCATCGATATTATAAAAAATCAGAAGCCGAAATGGAGAAGTTTGTACTGCGAGGTACTTTATGGTTTGAATCTCTATGCAATGACGTGAAGCAAACGAAAAATTTATTGAAATGTAACTGGGAATGTGTATACCGGAAATTATTCGGGGGTTATAGTATTTTTCACAGTAAATGGTATTGGCTTATTAACTGCAATAAACTACCCGATTTAATCCCATTGTGTAGAAAATCATCTGGTAAAAGATGCAAATGTGCTACAGGGTCGAACTTAAGAAATTTGAATTTTGCATAATGTAGGAGATATAAAAGTAATTTATTTAAATGCAAATTACAATTCTATTCTATATTTAGTTCAGTGTCGCTATCGCTATCCTCATCTAAATTAATAATTGGCGCAATTGATTTTACAGTACGAGTTTTCAACATTTATAACATGACTAACAGAACTTTTCCAACTCTCGGTAGGAATGTCATTCATACAGTTCCTAATTAATTCTACCACACTACCACTTAAAGTCGGAGAAGTATTTTTTCCGCGCACGCTCGATTTGAGTTGGTGCCACATAAGCTCTATGGGATTGAACAAGCAGTAGTAGGGAGGTACTCGTAACACTGTATGTCCCAATTCTTCTGCAATTGTATCACAAACATACGTTTTTTTTTTTTTCAAATTACTGCAGCACTTGTAAAAGTTCTTTTTTTGTATAATTTTCCTCAAAATATATGTCATTTGCAGCCATGAAGTTTTGAATCTCCAATTTCGTATTCTTTGAGCCAGGAATTTTTGCAATTATCGACTATGATAGCTTGCGTTGTCCATTACTATAACGCTGTTTGGCGGAATGTTGGGTAACAGACAATTTTTAAACCAATCTCCAAAAAGCTCTGCTGTCGTATCTTCATGATAATCAACACAAGAGTCCTTAATATTTTTGGCAGAAAGCCACATAGCGTTTGGGATCCAACCATTTTCTGATCCTGCGTGTAATATTGTGATTCTCTTCCCTTTATTTGATGGTGCTTTTGTTTTAAACTCAACAGAGGAATCAGACCATCCTTTGGAAGGGGTGTCATGCGTGTCAAACCACGTCTCGTCGAGGTAGACTATTGGCCGATTTTCAGACCGGTATTTTCTTATTGACGTTATATATTCAGAACGCCAGTTTATTAAACGTGTGGATTCCATTATTACTTGTCTCTTATCAATTTTGCGATATTCAAAGCCCATTGCAGACAGAGCTCGCCAAAGAGTAGTGAGGCCACAGTTGATGTGAGTTTCGTCATTGATGAGCCGCTGTTTCAGACTTTTGATTGTAGGGACACGCTGCTCATCGTACATAGTGTAGATTTCTCGCCTTAACCTGAATCCGGTCCTTTTACATTTATGATGTGCATCTCGGATTTTACAACTTAAGGGTCTAATTGGTTTTATTATAATTCATCAGTCGATACCATTTATTGTGAAAACTACTATATATCCAGAGTGCACCAAGTTTAATCGGTTGAAATGTGTGCTGTACTTCCATGATCTTCGAAATTTTGCTTAGCAAATTACTTGGGTGTATGTTAATTTGATGAAATCTCGAGGCCGAATTTTGAGATTATTTTCAGGAAAAATGTAAACTCAGGAAATATCAAAATCGAACACAGGAACATACCCGTGACAATCTGACAAGTGAGCCAAATGGCCGGTTTATTTCGATCAGTTTAATCGGTTAAAAGGTGTAATTCATTCAATCAATGTGAAACTCTGCAAAAGCAGTCTAGCCTTCAACTTTTTCATCGTTCATTGCATTGAGGAAAATAATCGACTCAAAGATAAATATAGTTTGGATTATTGAGAATCATTTTTCAAACCTCAACTATCGATGGAGTGGGATTCCACAGAACATGTTTCATAAGGATATTCCAAAACATTTTTGTTATGATGTGATTATTTACAGTTGTGGGCTCTATCAGCTCATCATTTACCAGTTTTCAGAGATCGACTGGAAAAGTGTGCTCTTTCACAAAATATTTTCAATCTAAAGAGTAATTGAAGTGAATTTGCTACAGTGAAAATGGCGAATGCACTGAATCAACTAGGAGCGCCAAGGCAAAATATCAACATTAGCCGTTCCTTTCGCGCACAGGACTCTCCCTTCGGAGATGAAACAGAGTGGAATCGAAAAATATATAGTATAGAACAAATATTTGATGTATATAATGATATATAAGAATGAATGTGGAAAATATCATGAAGTTTGTCAAGAGACATCCGAACTGTGTGAAACAGAATCAACCACCCCAAATCGTGAAGAGTTGCTTGCTATTTTGAATACAACAGGGTGATGTTCATGAATTTTTCCTACGTCACTGATATTAAATCACAGGGAATGGGTGTCTAGATCTCTTTTATTATTCAACCGCTTCCCTTTCAGGAATCTTCACTCACGCCTCAGATAACACAATTTCGTGTCTGAAAATCGAATGAATGTGGATTTGAAATCATTTGGGATATTTGATACTCACTGTTTCGAACGTGCTGGAATAAGAATATCGCCAAAAATAGTTTCGTTCTCTATTGTCATCATAGTTACATAATCACGAGTGCATGAAAGTCTTGAACTCTGGTGTCTAAAAATTCCCATGACATGAAACAAATTGGAAAGTTCATAAATAGTTAGTTATGCTACATCTATATGGAATTCGATTGATCTTTCACAACTTGAGTGAATTCAACGCTGATTATATCAAACATATTTCCGTATGGTAGAATAATTGGCAATCAAGAAGGAATTCATATTGTAGAAAAATTTCCTCGGTAACATCACATGAGTCTCCGATGTATTTTAAACCGGCTGATTCTGAGGAGATAAACGATCTAGAAGAATCATCAACCTGTTGGAATCGAAGAAAGCTTCGAGTCTGAAACTAGTAAAATAAGAACTTGCATCTTCGATAAGTCAAATTATGAATTGAACGTTGCTAATAAGTTCAATACCAGATTAGTCAAATATTGACAAGGTGAAACCAGTTTTTTATTCGTCAAAAAAAGATATAATAATGAATTATAAAACCATTTCGATTTTGAAAGTTATATCCATAATCATTGAAAATCTGTACATAGCAGATAATTGAAGAACAAGTCCTTTTCCTCGGAAAGGAATTGAACTCTGCCTTTTGGCGTGAAAAATTCATGAGTTTTTTTTGTAATGTTTTTTGGTTTTATATCACGTCAATAAAAACGATATGAAAAAAAGAATTACCTTGAGAAATATACGATTTCGTAGTTCTATTAATACCAAGTGAATTACACTATAACCTATATTCAGAAAAACAATGACTCCTACCACTAGGTTTTCAAAAAGTCTTTGATGCTGCTGATCATAAAATTTCTGAATTAGAAATGATCGGTCGGAAAAAAGCATTTCGTGTGATTGCGAAAAGGAGCCAGTTCACTGAGTATTGCTTCAACAGAATATTTTGAATGTTACTATGCGTCTATTGTATATGGATCAAAAATTCACATGGAATCAACATGTTGATAGATCTTCTGTTTAAAAAATTTAATTTCAATTTGGGAAGCGGCAACAAAAACCTTGATGGAATCTTTTGAAACTTCATGGAAAAAACTTTATTGAATCTATACTAAAAGTAAACAGGTTATTGTGTTAGTATTTTACAGAATATAACGCCGAACACAAATGGACCATGAGCATGGACAGTGGTATTAACCGAAGCCAGTAGGCACATATCTAAACCAGACTGTATGAAGGCGAAACGCACTTCGATAATTAAAGATTTGAGATCTATTGAAATCACTGTCGAACATAGTGGCGGTTATTGTTTGCTTCAGCTTGTGCTTGAACACAAAAGCAGACAAGAAAATCCCTCGGGTGACAATTTGTCTACGACATACGTGAGAAGAAAAAACTGGACTGGGGATATTGGTTAGTCCATTAGCAACCACTCTTGATCACATTGAGTTATTCACTAAATAGGTTCTATGATCCAACTGGCTTCCAGCTGTATAACTCGAGCAGATATGTTATTGGACCCACTGAATGCGGTGTGTATTCCATGACAAGTGATCTCACAGTGTTAGTGTCAACCAGAGTAGGTATAGGATAAAGTGCTATTATCATAGAAGCTATTTACATGCTTCCTGTCAGAGTCAATAAAGTGATTGTTAAGGATGTTGGCATCTTCTAATTTATATCATGCATTGAGTTGGAAACATGTTCCCTACCCATATCCCATATATTAATTGAGTTCAGATATCCCCAGTATTAGAGTGCTCGTCAGAGCAAAAGTGAAATATGCCTTTTTGCAGCCAGTAATATGGTATCATAGTAATTTATGATTGAACAATTATAACGCTTGTCTGCATCGCTTTAGAAGTAATTCTATGTCAAGCTCCATTGGTGCGGTTCTCGGTTGTTTGAGCAAGGAATTGTTATGCAAGGAGCATGAATATTTTGAAGATGCCTGAGTTGACAGTTGAAAAATCAAATTTTTTCGTCTATTGAGCTGAATTTCAACTATGATTGAATTAGAGTCAGCATTCAATGAATTCAATCGTTTTACGAATGGATGTAGTTTTTTTTTCATAAGTCTAGTGCACATGGTTATTTGTGACAGTTTGCACCCAAGCAGTTTCAGAAATCTAGATTTAATGTCGATCAAACCAAAAATCGGCATTTTGAGCTATGAATATTCAATCTCATGAATTTCATTGGTGGGTGACGTTCTGAAGGTATTTCGATACAAAAGTACCTCATTATATTATTATGAATATAGATGGGTAAACCACCTCCTTCATTAAGACTATCTGTCCTAATGAATGTATATCCTGATATAAATTTTTTGACACTAATTGAGGACAAATGAGTCAATAATCATCATTTTGAAAAAAAATATCAAAAAGCTCGATTTGTTCATCTTTCGAATTCTAACTGAGGATGGAGATTATTTCCAACACCTAAATTCTGATAGTGATGAATAAAAAAAAAGAAAATATTTTATACAAGCTTCTGCAAGAAACTCTTCAGATGAAATGGTTTTTTAATAAACTCACCGTAAGTGTTCATCTTTATTCTCCATCAGTTCCGTAACAGAAAACTGGGTTACTGCTTCGGCTAGTTGTCTATGGAGCATATTTGTGAGAATCGAATCCAGTTGCACCCTAATGGTATTGGCAATAATATCATCTGAAATATAAAAATGATGTACATTCAGGACTATGCTGCTAGTTTCCATACAAAATAGAGGAATTATTCAATTGGATTGAAATTCATATTGAAATTTCCAATGGTTATACATTCATTCGTTTCGTAATAGCGAAATGATCGTCGAGTGCAAATAATATCAGTTTGGTGTTAGGGTGATTGATCTCTACAAAAAGTTTCAACTTTCACACCAGAGGTTTCAATCTAATCATAAAGATATAAAAAATGAATATAAATAATTAACAAAACATGGGAAAAACAGAATGAGTTATGGTGTCAATGTTTTTTGAAGAAATCAACGAATAAACTAGAAATATGTTTATTATATTTAAAATTGTTTATAACACGTCACCAAATGCAGAGAAATAATTCACGCAACACATATGATGTTTTTCTTTTTTTCTCATGACAGGAAACTCAATCAAAGAATTTTTTTCAGAAGCAATGATCAGAACTGTCTTTTGGAATTTTGAAATTGCAATCAAGCACTGTGGAAAATACTTTTTTGTCTTATAATATTTGTTCATAAAAATGTGAATATATGTTCCAAGTATAAAGGGGCTATTCAATGCTGAAATATGGTTCATTTCGAGAACGTTACAAGATTCCTTTTGAAGTAAATTAGCCATGACACTGAGAATGTATTTTTCCTCAAATCGATCGAGAATGTTAATATTTCTCACAAGATTTTTGAACGAAAAGGAAAACATTGTCACGAATCTAGTGTTTGTTAGGCGACTAGGAAGGACTGATGAAAAAGGTTTATTTTTGCACGATCCAGCTATTTGATTACTTACGGTATCTGTTATCAAATCTGAATCATGTCAATGCCAGGAGCTTGCAATGAACGCTATTACTTTCACTTCACATGAAATCAGACGATCTTCTGAGCATATTGAAGAAGAATGCTCCTGAAGTAAATTTTACTTGCGAAGAGTGGAATCGCACTGAATATATGTCCACCTATAAAATGACTTTTCCATTTGAACATATTGATAAAATTTACGATCCTTCAATATGGCCAACTGGAGCAGTTATCCGAAGATTCAAGTTTAAAGGAAATTTCAGAAAAACAACAATCAAGAAGTACACACCTAGATGGGAATGCAGCGTATTTATCAAATATTAGTAACCGCTCAGCTGAAAGAAGTAGTACAGATTCGGTGAGCATGTTCCATATAAACACTCAGTGTTTGTCGAATAAATTAAAACAAATATCTTTTTTTCTTGAGGAATTTGAATTTGATGTGCTCTGTTTGTCCGAGCACTGGCAGAATGAAACCAGCTTAACATCTATTAATATTCCTGGGTACAGACTTGTCAGTCATTTTTGCAGAAAAAAACACAAAATGGGTGGTGTAGCTATTTATCTGAGACAATAAAATATATCATTTAGACCCCTCAATTTAAATTCATTCAATGTGGAAATTCATTCTGAATTCTGTGGAATTGTGATTCAGGAATTGAAAATATTTGTATTTGCCTTATACAGATCTCCTTCTGGAGATTTCAATATATTATTCATTGAAAACTTTGAACGTTTGTTGGAACACTTCCTGAAAGCGAACGAAAGATTCATAATTTTAGGTGATTTTAACATTCATTTTGAAATCGAGAATGATACGATGCTGAATGAACTATTATGTTTGCTGAATTCTTTTGGCCTCACTAAAACTATTCATGACAATACAAGAATAACTTTAGGAAAATCTAGTTGTATTGACAATATTGTATCAAACTTTGACGCAGATTTGATAAAAACTGGTGTTTTAGAACCATATTTATCCGATCATACTGGGCAATATGCAATTATATACAAAAAACTTGTTACTCCAAAAAACATGTCCTCTTTTAAAAGAACTATCACAATGTCTGGTTTAGAAAAATTAAGAAGTGCACTGCTTGGTGCAAATTGGGAAATCTACAGAGATTGTGACTTGGGCGGTGATTTTCTCGCAAATCATTTAGTGAACACTTATTATAGGTTAATAGAAGATATATTACCATTGAAGAAAAAATCTTTACAGAAAAAGCATCTTGTCGATTGGTTCAGTGAGGAGCTGAAGGTTCAAAGAGAAGTCTTGTCAAGTGTCAAATTGATATCCAACGTAAGTAAAAACCCTGATGACTTAGGAGTGTTTAAACTGTTGAAGAAGGAATACTTATTTAAATAACATCAAAACGGCCAAAAAATGTGCATACAATGAGTTCATTAAATCCGCTGAGAACAAGTCTAAAGCTAGCTGGCAAATTATCAATTTTGAAAGAAACGAAACTAAATCAACTCCCCTCTTCGATGAAAACCTTAACTCAAACGATTTTAATGGTCATTTTGTGCAAGTGGCCGAATCTATCATTAAATCATTACCTGGTATTCCTAAAGAGGAATTACTGAATTTCTCTAAGATTCTTCCAGCCCCTTCGTCTTCTTTTTTTCTACTTCCAGTTACACAATGTGAAGTTATAGATACCATAAATTCGTTAAAGAATTCTGCGTGTGTTGACGTTTATGACTTGAACAGTAAACTCATCAAAGAAACATCAGATATAATTATAGAACCGTTAACCGAACTAATAAACCTAATTTTTAATACAGGAAAATTTCCAGATATTTTCAAATTTTCGATGGTCGTTTCATTATACAAGAAAGGAGATGCTTCACTTATTGAAAATTATCGTCCGATATCCATTGTCTGGATTTTTCCAAAATTGTGGAAAAAATTCTGAAACAAAGACTAACACAATATTTCGAAATTAACAAATTTTTCAATGACTCGCAATTTGGCTTCAGGGCTGGTAGTTCAATCACAACAGCGGTAATGGATGTGGTGAGTGGCATAGTCGGGGGCCTTGAGCAGCAGAAACATACAGCCATAACATTGTGCGACCTGTCGAAGGCTTTCGACTGTGTCGCTCATGACATTCTATTGGAAAAGTTACATTTTTATGGGATTAGAGGGGTTCCACTTTCCCTTTTCGATTCTTACCTGAGGAATCGATTTCAGGCTGTCCGTTTCAATAATGATATATCGGATTTTAAAGAAATGAATCATGGTGTACCTCAAGGCTCTGTCTTGGGGCCACTTTTATTCATTATTTATGTAAACGAGCTTAGTAACTTTCTAACCCCCATTAAATGTGTCCTCTTTGCTAATGACACGACGTTTATATGTTCTAGTTCTGATTATCATGATTTGTTGGATCGGTCTAATGAAATTGAAGATAAAGTTCAAACTTGGTTTAGAGCCCACAATCTCAAACTAAATAATGAAAAGTCTCAGGAACTGCTCGTAACAAACCGTCAGATCAAACAAGAAGAACAAACGGTAAAGTTGCTTGGTGTTACCTTGGACAATAAATTAAACTGGAATGCTCACATAGAACAACTAAAACATAAACTATCTAGTGTATTGTTTCTTTTACGTTAACTAAGACATATTTCAAATTGCGACACTTTGAGAACAGTGTATTTCTCACTTTTTCAGTCCCATATTGGCTATGCCATTTTACTGTGGGGGAATTTCTCAGCTGCAGGTGCTATTTTCATTCAACAAAAAAAGGCAATTACGCTATAAGGTAGACACGATTAAATTTCCATAAAATTTATTGTCTTCGCTAGCGCTAGCGAAGACAATAAATTTTATGGAAATTTAATCGTGTCTACCTTATAGCGTAATAACTATGGATTTCCATCAAGTAAAGGCCACCTCAGTCCAAAAAAAGGCAATCAGAATATTAACTAATTCAGGGTACAGGGATACTTGTAAACATTTATTTACTGAATTGAGAATTATGACTCTTCCGTCACTTTATATTTACAATTCACTGCTTGAAATACATAAAATATTATCAAACCTCACAACACATGCTGACATCCACCATTATAATACTAGGAATTCGGATAATATCAGAACTCCTAGATACAGGCTTTCTGTTTCACAAAAAAATTCCTTAGATTTCAAAAATGTTGAGTATGAATAAGTTCAAACGTACAATCAAATTGTATCTAATAAATAATGCTTTTATTCTATTGATGAATACCTCTCAGATATTGCAAGTGCAACTTTCTTCCTATGAGAACTTTGTTTCCCTTTAGTTATTTGGTTTTAAATATTTGATTTCAATTTGTTATGCTATTTTTAAACTGTTGTAATGTATTTTCTTCAACTTCATGTTTTTATTGTACATGTAAATAGTGATTTGTACCACTCTAAAATGTTTTCGAGAAACAACTGACCTGCTATGAATATGTGTATGATATAGTCAAATAAACGATCTATCTATCTATCTATCTATCTATCTATCTTCGCGAACAGTGAGCCCTACCGATCTCAGAAAATATTTGTCTTGAGGAGTTTGTAAATTATACGCGTGGTAAATTAGCTTCCCATGCGAGTTATACACCATACTTTTTCTACGGCTATAGCAGAAGCCAGCGAAATGATTTAACAAATAACATGAACTTCAAGTTCAATGTCATTGAAAATGTCCATTTAGGTACAATTGAATGAGTAAATAGAGCTGTCATTGGTTGAAATCTGACATTCCATGGAAGATCTGATTTATTGTGCAACAAAAGTACGCCTGACAATGAGGTCGTTATTTTATCAGGTGAGGGAATGAAATGGAAGACATACTACTACTGTAACACAATGAAGTAATTGTGTTATCAAAATGAAATTGAAGACATTCAATGCATCCCATTGTTCTATCAAAAACAGTTGAGTTGATTTTTATTTCCTTTCAGTTGACTGTCACTCCTGACAGGAATGATTTACGTGTTAGTAAATACTTGTACCAAGTTCATCACGAAACTGAATGAGATACTAATTTTTGTTTTGATATTTTTTGAATGATTTGTTTGGCTCAGCACACTCCTCGACGAGCAATCTTCACAGTTATCCGGAAATTCCAAGCTTTTCTTACTGGATGAACAACATACCTACTATTTATTCATTAGAAACTAAATGAGCTGCTGTCAAAATTCCTCATGATTGAATATCATATATTAAACAACTACCAACCTGGACGATAATAGTCTGAACATTTGATCCTTCTGTAAGACCTGTCTTATATTTTTGAAAACAACTGGACAATTTCAAAAAATCAAATTATCAAAATTCATCGACTCATCGATGTATACACCCAAAAATTTGGACTGAAATCCAATCAACCATTGATCACATTCAAAAAGGATTTTCGCACATTTTTTCCTTAAGGGATATGCTAACTGATCAGTAGTCAATAATGATCCAAACTATATAAAAAAGATGAAGTAATAGATAGAGTTCGACGGCATTTCTCCATGGAAATAGGTTGATTCGAAGTAGATTAAAGTAACAAAATATCGTGAGCATGTATGACGTGATCAGTTTTATCAAAGAATGAACTTAGAGCAGCATGTATGAGTTGATTGATACTGAACCCAAATTGGGACCTTGCGGAATTCCTTTTGTCACCGCTAGATTTTTGGGAAGAACTTCTTCAAAATATTTTTAAGTGCATGAAATTCTTGACACTACTATGATACAATGATATTATGATTCGTTCTTATATCTGATGAGACATCATATTGAAGAGGTTAGTTCCAGTGAAAACAAATATTTTTCATCTGGCTAACATAACAAGAGAATGACAAGTAACAAACAAATGCTGTTTTCTCCATGTTCGAATATACACGAGACTGACATTACTCACCTCCATTTGGTCTAACTACTTTGTTTTCAACCTCATTTTCTGGACAGATGTGATACTTAACCTGAAATTGGAATGAATATTCAATTTTTTTTGTAAAAGATTGTGTACCACATGCTCACACTCAATGATGTTTTCGATGGTTCGTAGTGAATATCAAAATTTTCGGGTACTAGAGAGTCTCCTTGTATCAAAAGTCCGACTTTCCCTTTCGAATAGACATCCTCAAAAGTAACCCTTTAATAAAAATCAACATGTAAAAATCCATCAGAAAAAAAAAGTTATATTATATTATTGTTATATTGCCTTGAAGTACTGTTCGATGATTATATTCTCTGGAATTTGGAATACCACTATTACCTTTGTAGAGTCAAGATTCATTCACCACGTTACATGAATAGAATTTCTTTTTCGATAAATACAGTCAACTCAATCAAAATTTCCAAGGCGTATCCGGCATCTTGACAATTGCCAAATTGATACAGGAGATTTCTCTTATACAACTTCCCCTCGTAACTGCCCTTGTTTTTTTTTGTGAATTTGAAATGGGCATATCTAGTACCTACTATTTCACAGTTCCATTCCATTCATTTCCTTATAAATTGCATTCAAGAAAGTTGTTCTCAGTTAATTTTCTCACGAGTGTCTGATACCATAAAAGGATGTTCTAAAATGTGTAAGATAACTTCGTAATACCATAACTTCCATATCATCTTCAACATAAATATACGACCTTTTTATAGCCGCCTGTTCCTATCACCCTTTCCAGGGGTTGAAATTATTCAGGCAATTCAACAGGGTTACTTTTCCATGTTACTTCTACGCATTCCTTTGCAGAGTTATAAATAGTAGGGGTGCTAAATATTTCAGTGTAACCTGGATACTCTTGGGCCAGCCCTCCCATTTGACTACTCACCTTTAAATTATTTATATCGACAGTCTGAGTACATGAAATTGATCAAGGTAAAATTAAAAGTATTTGCTCTCAGCATGTTTCATGAGATGACATTGATGGCTGAAATACGCATAAAAAAGCAACGAGAAATAGAGTCCAATGAAATAAGCATTTTCACAAGAATAAGTGGAGGAGGTGAAATGAAATTTACACATAGTAGTAGTAAATATAATTCACTTTATCTGTATACCAATCGACATCGACCGAAGTGTTCATCGATTCGAATAGAATACAATTTCAGAGTTAACAGTTTTTCATTCTGTCTGCAGAGAGAAAATGTTGAATAGAACATCAAAAACTAAAAATGACGTAGGTAGACACTAAAATGGTATATTTAGTAAGGAGAACGGTAAGCACGTTCTAGATGTGGAGCGTTTTATGCACAAACCTAGCATCCTTTGATTCAAATTAATCAATTTCTACCGAATAATCGGAACAAAAAATATAACAGTTGACTATTCGATTCTCACTAGTAATGGGTTTACGAAACCGCGACACGTGTTTTGCTATACGATGTGATCTCTGTAGTGTAGAGGTAATCACGTCTGCCTATGAAGCGTAGAACGGGGTTCAATTCCATGCAGGACCTCCGTGTTGGGATTACTACATTAAAAGTTAAAGCCTCGTTAATCCATTGCTCGCTCAAGTCTGCTCAAAAACAGCCTGAATAAGTTTCTTGTTACAAGGTTATAAATGAAAATTAGTTAGGATTCCAAAATTGAAAAAAAAACTCACGACGCAATTTTCTCTTTCCTTTATGGAGTGTACTCAACGTAGGAGATGTGGCAGCGGCAGTCGTCAGCGTTTTAACAAAAGCATTTGACTGTGTTGACCACAGAATACTTTTGCAAAAGTTTCTTCGATATGGCTGCAGAAAAGAAAAACTATGAGCAGTGGTTTCAATCATATTCAACGGGGCGAAGTCTGGTGGTGAGGACAAAACGTCTAGAAAATCTTATATTGATTCAGGCGTACCGCAGGGTTCAGTTTTGGGGCCAATCCTTTTTCTTATATATGAGAATGACTTGATAAATTTTGGCATATCTGGTAAACTCGCCCATTTTACGAAAGATACCACAATTTTGCGGCATAGTTAATCGGCGTGTAGCCTGCACGAGATGATATCCAGAAATATTAGATTCATTAAATCCTGGTGTGATTCAAACCTAACATTTTATATCAACAAAACGAATATAATTCCATTCAAATGCCTACCCGACGATTTACCTGTGCAAAATGAACTTTTGGTATTAAAGATTGTAAGTTACTAAGACTTCATATCGACAAAGAACTGAAGTTTGCAAATCATATCAAACAGCTGAAACACAAGGTATCTACGGGATGCAATGAATAATGATTTATCAGCCGAAACTAAGTATATAAAACATTCGAGGTTGATATAGAACAACATTGATTTGAATAACTCCTTTCTAGACAGTCTTAGCATAAATATTAAATTATTTAACGAACATTTCGTTATCAATTACTCATTGACATAAAATGTTATGAAAACTAACATTCACACAAAATACAAGATACAATGTGTCGAAGTTATTACAAATTTTCGTTGGAAGTGAAACCGAAAATTCTGTAGAGAACAAAATTAATTTTCCAAGAGAAAACACATCACATCACATATACATATCAGATCAAATTTTGCGTTTCCTTTGATGAACGACACATATTGTAAAATGAAGATTGGTGAAGGTGATATTTTTAGGTTTTTTAACAGAGGTTCCCCAGAACAGAACGCTATAAGATATAATAGACATAACCGTAATGAACAGTTCTTGCCAAATCATGAGTGGTGAATTTAACTAGCTTTCTGATTTGATATACCACTTTACTCAATTTTTCTGCGACGTAATTGATATTAATCTTCTAATCGAGTGAATTGAATGCCTGAAAGTTCGACACTGTCTTGTTCGTCTCGATTTGGAAAAACCAATTCATCAGTTTGGTCGTCATTGAATTTCAAATTATTTGCGGAAAATCAGGCAGAAGCATCCTCGACAGTGTCTCCGTTTGTGAGTGTTAGATCTAAACGATTGTGACAGGCACATAATATTGTTCTGTCGTCTGCATATGATGTTATCAAATCGCGTTCCAGAGAATCAGATGTTCCGAAAGATCGTCGACGAATATTATAAAAAATATAGGTCTAACAACGGATCCTTATGGAACCCCAATCAAGGCCGTACCCAGAATAAGTTTTCAGGGGGGGGTTGTGGTAGCAGGCGGGGCCGAAGGCCCTCCCAAAAGAACGTTAAAACTGATTGTCAAATATCCCATTTTTACGCCACTTCAAGTTTCATTAACAAAAGTTAGGAAGACACTAAATGATAAATAGGTATATAAATAATAACAACAAAATAATTTTCCCTGTTAATTTGGTGTCTAGGAAAATGAAAAAATTGACAATGCAAATAGACTCAACACTGTTCAGTACCTACAATACAGTAGAAAATTACGCCTGTAGACATTAACAGTTACATTACAGAACAAAATCCATTCTTCTGTTCTTTTTTCTTGCGAATTCATCGATCACTTTGTCTATTGAAATTTTATGGCTTCTATGAACCGACATGAGAGCCAGTCCGCTTAGTCTGTCTTGTCCACACGGATTTCTCAAGTACGTCTTCAATCGCTTGAGAGTGGAGAAGGTCCTCTCAGCATTTGCAGTGGTCACTGGCAAAGAAGCAAATATTTTCAGGAGGGTAGATACGTTAGGAAAAAGTTCCCTATTACATTGTCTTAATGCCTCAATGGCACAAGGAGGCTTGTCCAGTTTCATTTGTTTTTCCCAAAACAATTTCCACAGTGAGTACTCAGTACTCACTAGGTACTAGTTCTAGATCAACCATCTTTTCAGGAAGTTTCAGAGATTCAACGTCTATTTTCTTGTTTGTTGATCGTTCGTTTAGTTTCGGAGTAAGCCCCCAGTACTGTACTGCCAACATATAAAAACAAAAGTTTTTCCGAAAGTAGTCAGAGTCAGAGACTTGTGAAAGCGAATGGCGGTCTTTTTTTCGTGCTGCTACCTATCGTGATAGCGCCTAACTATATGCTTTACGGCACCTTACGTAATGAAATGCTTCGGTGTACGCCGTTAGCGGCGGATCACGTCCATTCACGAATTCCACGTAGGTGAATGGGTTAGTAAACTTATAATAAATTTGACAAATTATTTACGTACATTTTTAACTAGAAATTGTTTTGAACTCTTCCTTATTTACCTATGAAGAAGAAAAAGAACAATTATAACTTGAGTAATGCGCTTAAAAAATCTTTTTCTTGGAAAATTTCGGGGGGTTCCAACCCCTCTGACCCCCCTGGGTACGGCCTTGACCCCAATTGTAACCAAATACATTTCTGAATGTTCATCTGAAAGTAAAGCAACCTATTGATGTCTTTCTTTCAGTCAGAAGGCGATCAGTTGAAGTAATATCTAACTTTATAAAACTCTGATTTATTCACTAGATGATTATGCCTAAGGCAATCAAATTACTCAGGTCCAAATTTTTTAACGGAAGGGTATAGATTTTCGTCAATCGCTTCTATAATATTTTCCATAATCTAAAAGAGTGCTTTTGTCGCCGAATTATATATTCTGTAACCAAAGTGATCATTGGTTGTCCTCAGAATATGGAACGATTCCCTATTCCAATAATCATTCAAAAAGTGTTGTACTAGGACATCCGTTTTCAAACAGTACATATCCCTACAGTGAGAGCTTTTCATTTCTTACAATGGTTTCAATTTCAGTCTCGGAGGCAGGAGCAATGAATAGAGTTATGTTCATTTATCAACCTCTGCATAAAATTTATGTCATCTGATATCTGAGAATAATCAGTTGAATCCCTGAGCTCTATCATGATTCTGTCCATTTCTTTCAATAGATAATGGACTGTTTCAATTTTATCTCGGTCCAATATATCATTGGAGGCATCGAAGAAAAGTCATTCACACTCAGATTCATTCGGTTCTAGTTCACTACCTATACAGAAAATTATTCCATCCTCCAGTATGGATTATGTCCTTGAACAATTTGTCACAACTGTTATGCTGTTATTATGCATCACTTCATTGAATTTGATGCACTTCTTTCCGATATCTGCAACATTTTTGAACTTTTTTCTCTCAGTACAGACCATTTTCTTGATACTGAACTTGCTATCAGAGTTCGAATATTCCATGTGGAGATTTGATCAATTTCGTCACTTATGATGAAGGAAGGGTGTTGTAACAAATCTTTAACTGAGTAGAGATTCGTTAATGGACGGAAATAGATACATTGATTGGAGATGAAATCGTGCGCAGGAAATAAGGAAGGCATAAATTGAAAAATGCAATGTCGAAAAGATTCAATCGAAAACAGGAGTTTCGAAAACCTAATATTTCAACACTATAAAAATATTCGAATCTTCGAATTGTACAGAAAAAAATATTGAAAGTTAACATAACGTATTCAAATGGGTAAACATAGTTTTCGTTCAACATTGACAAAAATCTGTATAATGAATGACAGTAGGTATGATATACAAAAAAACATTTGTTTCACCACGAATCACACGAGCTAGACAGAGAAAAAAAATAATTTTTTAATATGTATCTTATATTTTATCTAAATGTTGGAAGAAAAACATAAAAAAAAGCAACATGAATGATTTTTCACAAAATGGTTAAGGCTTTCGCGGCCGAGGTTTTCAGTATTACTACTTTTCTTCGGGTTTGAAGGCCGTCGTTCTTAGGAATTTCTTCTTGACGTTTCGCTAGCGCGAGTGGCTCACTTCTTCAGAGGCTCACTCATCCCAACTATTTTTCCGATGACTAGACATTTCCATTTCGTAAGGCGTATATTTATATTTATGCAGGTAGTCTGTCAGTCAACTGACAGGCCGGACGTACCAGTCGGCTATGGTAACCCTGGTTGGGGGCAATCAGTTTTGCATTTTCAAACAGAATCCTGTGGTTGCCGTCACTGAGTACGTGTTCCGCCACACCCGAATCAACGATGCAGCCTCAGCTGAATGTTTCTTCACCAAATTCTAAATCATCTCATAGAAAGTTCCAATGCGGACACTTTTTCCTGTGATTTGAATGATGTTGATCTAAATTAGAGTCCATCTCTTCGGATATTGATAGGGATTGTGGATATATACCAACCCTATTGATGTTTCAAAATTCGGTCATTCGTAACTCAAAGGTGTGAACGTATATTCTTCGGATTACGTACGTTTATTTTTAAGGTATCCCTGAGCGCACGGAAAATAACGTAGGCCCGTAAACAAGTTTTCGACGTAAACGTGAAAAATGGAGAACTACGCATGCGTAGCTGTCAATTCGTGTGTTTACGTTAACGTTCATGGCAGCTTCAACTCTCTATTGTCATGTTCCTCCATATTTCAGTTTTGAAATCAAAATTTGGTGGCGAATGAAGATATTCGGAATAACTGAAAAGATATTCGCTTTGATAAATCCGAATGATTCGTTGAAAATATTTCGTTCCCAACCAGATTATTGTTTTTTCGAAAACAGTGCTGGAAAGATATGATATTCTGGTAAAGAGATATGCATATAAATATGCGGTTCGAACAAACACATCACCTTCACCATACCACGACCTATATAAGATCCATACTATATAATCTTTATCTATTCAGAACCGTAGATATCGAGACCTATAATGTGTCATGACGGAGGGTAACACGTTCAACCCTTCCAGGAATTCAGTTTTTTTTTCGAAGAATATTTGGCTTTCGATAAGCAGCAGCAGGATTTATCTCTCAACTATCATATCGAATGAATGAAGATTTCTATTGCTGAAGTCAAGTTTTGTGAGCTTGAAATACATTCAGATCAAAAAATATTGAAATTTTTAAAAAAAAATTCATTTTGACCTAGACAATATATGAGTGTTGATTGAATTATGTAGACAATCATGGGGATTTTTTAAGTTAATAATAAATTCTAAACTTTGTATGTTAATTTATATTTGGGCTGGGAAAGACTCTCAATATGAATATTCATCCAACAAGTACCTACCTACCTATTTATTCATTTGGATTGAAACTGTGTTTTCAGTAATGTTATGTGAGGAAATGGTGTGAATGAAGGATTTATGTTGACAAGTTCATTATACATCCAAAGTATTTAACGAGGTATGTGAAAACAAGAACCATTGTTGGAATATAAAATCAAATGAGAAATAATTAGTTTAATTCAAAATATGGTGCTTTGCCAGAGTTTCAAATAGTATTACATCTACTGTATAAAGATGGAAAGAATATATATTCGAAAGACTAGGTGAATATAAGATTAAATGATGCAATGTCATGATTGGTTATTTGTAAATCATTTCAGAACTCAATAATACAACGTATAAACATTTGTCTGGCTCACTCTCAGGTTGATATTTACACCAACAGCCCTAATAATAACCAATCGCATGAACTCGCACCGAACCGCATTCAATTGTGTACCTGGGTTCTGGAATGTAGAATTTTGAGCGTCAAAGACTACACAAAATTGCAGAAAAGTAATTGTTCATTCGAAACATTCTTTGAAAACAAGCCACTATGCAGGACTTCGTCGATATCAAATTCCTTCCACATATATCTTGATTTCGTTGATTGGCAGCACGAATATTAATTTTTCCGAAAACATTCCTGGTGTGACATAGATTTTCTCAAATGAAAGGTTGGAATGAAATGCTATAGTCTTTTTTCTATGAAGACGCCGTATGCTAAAATATATCTTTTTGATACGTGATGAGAATCGATTTTCTCTCTTTGTCAAATGGAAAAATAATGAAACATCAACCTTGGCTTCTTTTCATGAAATAATTATAGTTTTCATTTCTAGAATTCCTATATATGCATTTTTAATTTCAATATACATTTTTTTCATGATTTTTTATCATTGATGATCCGATCTGAGGTTTGTAGCTAGGTTGAGGTGTTGCTCCTGAAAGCTCTCTCAAAATTTTCCGGAGGTTTGTGGTTTCTGTATCAGTAACCTCTGTATAAGTATACTTATTGCCCAGTATGGGTCTTTGGTGAGTGTTGACTGAAATGTCTTGTTTTATGATTATCAAAATCTTCGAAAAGATCTTCACAGTATAGAATATCAAATATGATCGGATGTTTTTCAGTTCAATTTGAGATATTATTATATTGTCAGACAATTTTAACGCACAAATATATAGTACGGATATCTCAAATTTGAAATATCTTTTGAGTCTATTTTGTTGAACGCGTTCTAATTGGCAATGAAATAACATGTGAATTTGAGAACACTGCGAAATCATAGCGATTATGAAACTTATTTATTGTACTATACAATAGCTTCCTCAATTAAGATTAGTGCTGTCCTACTCGAAGAAGTTATTGGATAGCGAAACGCGTGCCGCGGTTTTGGAAACCTATTGCTGGTGTCAATCATGCAAGAATATAGTACATTCTGTTGAATATGGTTTCGCTTTAAGTATCAGCCAATTCAAATCCGAATCAATTCTGGCGTAATACTCTATGAACTAGTTTCATAATTCACTATTCCAGGATACTTCATTGGTATTTAGACGTATGAATTGAATCTAATATCTGGTTCAAAACGATTCACTACAGCATTCTTCTGTCTTTTGAAATAATAAAGATGATTTACACACTGGAGCTGACAGCAAAAATGTCTCATTGCACTGTAACTTCAGGGTCCCTTTTTATTTTCGAGTTCTTTAATCCTCTAATATGATCTTGTTTTGTTGATTTTTCTTTCTCGTTGAACCTCTCCGACAAGCTTTGATTTACTGTTGGTGGGAATGATTTGAACACGCTCCCACTCTTATTTCGAGATCTCGTAAATACTGTGGGCAAGCCCTCGGGAGCTGGTGGTTAATAAAAATTTATGGGATTGTTATGTTTTCTGATCGTAATTTAGCAGGAAGTGGTGGCCGCGAGGGATTATACAGCTTTTTGCGCCGTGCCTTTAATCCTTGCGGGGGTGTTCGACGTTTGGGTGGAAATCTGGAGTAATTCATCTCGATTTGAGATGTGAGAAAGTTATGAACTACGACGTTTTCCCTGAGGCATTCCTTGGGCAAGGGCGGATGGTACAAGGGGATACCGGAAAAATTCCTGGAGGATTTGTGACGTTCCACTTAATGAGTGACATTTTTGCAGTGCGATAGCACGATTCGACATACTTGCAACAGAAGAGCGGAAATTAAACACGTCTCACACCTATATGGTATTTGATTGAATTTGGAACAATCATTCGTTGTAAGTTTGGGGACCGGACTGATTCATAGTATAATTATACACTGTCACTTAATGGAAAATTTCTGAAGATTGTTTCGATGGGAAATGATGAAATACTCTGAAGACGAAGTTACAAATCGCGTTGTTTGGTCAACTGCCGTTGCATGCGGAAAAAAACACCCTTTTTCGCACTTGTTACGTAAATGAATGTTGTAGTTTCGTTTATGGATATTCATTTGTTTATGATAGCAATCAAACTACAGCTTGTTCTTCCAACGAAAAGTATGCACCTAGCTTTTCTCCTTTGTAATTCAAAACAAAAATCTTCGAACACGTAGGGGGTACATTTTTGACATATTCTTTAACATATTCATCGAACCCCCTAGCGATGAGGTATTAGAACCCTGAAATCCAGAACGGAAGGTGGGTTCGTGTAATACATCATGTGAATGGGAACAAAATTTTCTTCCTTATGATACCCTATTCATCGAAAATTACTTGAAGATTCAATGCGAAAACAGTGTTAAGAACATTAACCCCCCCGTAATTCTGATATTGATGAAAAATTCAAATAAGTTGGGTATTAGAATCAGCAACAATTAGCGGTGGGTTTCAATGTGTGTTATTTGTAAGAGTGCTGTATGAAGAAAGTGAGCAAGTTGTTTATTGATTTATTGGGAAGTTTCTTCAACAGGAGTTAGAAATGTGACCCATTTGCTTCCATATATTATTATAGATTTTATGGAAATTATTTTCTTCAAGTTTTTTCTGATGGGAAGTCTGCGTTTAACATTATAAACGAATCAGGTATGGACAAACTTCCTAACTAACTTGGCCAACATACGAATCATTTTATCGGGTTGAATGTCTTCAAACAAGCGAGAAGTAAGTCTTTTGTTGGAAATGAGAGATAACAATTTTAACTCGTTCTGGAATGGAGTTAACAATGTTTTATGATGAAGTCGAAATAATTTTCAAAAAAACAAACTGAATCAGAGACAAATTTAAATAAAAGTTTGCCTGAATCATTTTCCATACTCATCTGCAATTCAGTTTTTTCAAAACAAAAACAAACGATGAATGGGGAATTTGATTGTAATGAAGAATTTGAGTCTTGCTTTCCTCGAAATCAAGTGATTCAAAAATGTTTGTGGTTATTATGATTCTTGAATCCCAAAATTCATTTATATTATCCATTAGTACCAAAATTATCCAGTTGATGTTCTAAATTCCGATTTTGCATTGGAAGTTAGGGTAAATTTCATGTGAAAGAAAACATTGGAAAAATAATTTTTCACCTTTTCACATTATATGTCACTCGACCTCACTTTCCATTTGAAAATCTAGGGTTGTGACAACACTTCGCTAGGGGTTTGAGGGCAAAAATTATGTGTAAAATGTGCCCCCTTCGAAAGCAAACATCTGTGTTCGAGCCTTCTTGCTCCAAATTCCGAATAGACGAGGAAAGCGAGGTGCATACTTCTCGTTGGATCACTTTCTACGCAAAATAACAACCAGAGGGCACCACAACTAATGAAGGAAAAAAATATGATAGCAGGAAGTTCAGTTGTTATCAATCATTTTGTCGACTGCATTCCTTTTTATCTCCATGAAAGAATGTTCATAGTTTGAAAGGTGAGAAACTTCCAGTTGACCTTTCATATCGATGTGGACACATGAGGGACTCTTTGTGGATATAATTAGTCTTCTTCATACCCGCAGAATGATATCCAGAATTTGATCATGGAACGACATCCACTAGGGCATTCCATACGGATCAGTACTAGATCTCGATGGATATCTATGGATGTCCCTTTTATCACGTCCATCAGGTGTGTCGAAGCTTTGATAATGCTTCGGATTCACAGTGCTCATATAGTGCGGTTTCTTCTTCTTCCTCTTAGAACCCACATTGAGTTTCGTTTCGACTCATACTCATGATTTTTTTAGCCAACGATGATGCATAGAAACATTTTCATTCATTTTGTTTATTAAGGCTAATTTTTTTTTCTACAAATAATGATTACTTTTAATAAATTTTGAAAGTGTGAGGCGTGAAACACAAAAAGATGAGTTATTGTTAAGCATTTTGAAATATGTGCGGTCTGGTTGGCCTAAGCAACTCACAAATGTTCTGAATAAATTTCATAGAATTCGCAATGACCTCAGCATTGAAGAGGGTTGTTTACCTTGGAGGAACAACCGATTAATTATTCCTTCAAATATAAGATCAACGATTTTGAATGATTTTCATTCTTGCCAGATGGGAGTGGTGAAGATGAAAAGTCTCGCGCGATTGTGTTTCTGGTGGCCAGGTTTATACAAAAAAATGGAAGACCTCTGCAAAATGTGTGAGAATTCTTTGTTGAACAAAAACAATCCGAACAAAGCGGTACTCACGAAGTGGCTTTGGCCCAGTTAAGTGTGGTCTCGTCTTCACATAGACTTTATTGGACTGTATCCAAGGTCATCGATCACCTCCAAAGCAACCATTGAAATATTGACAAGTATATTTACTCGTTGGGGACTTCTAAGAAAAATTGTTTCTGATAATGCGACTACGTACCGTTCGAAAGAATTTCAAATGTTCTTGAAACGAAACGATATCGAACATGTTACCTCTCCACCTTTTTATCCTTCTTCAACTGGTGCGGCGGAAAACTCCATAAGAACCATGAAAAAAAACGCTTTAAAAAATGCCCTCTATAAAAATATCTCTCTCTAAATCTGAACAAGTGTTGAATAATTTTCTTTTCGACTATAGAAATGCAGTGCATTGTACTACCGGATATAGCACATCCAATTTAATATTTGGGCGTAAATTACGAACACGGTTTGACCTTCTTTTACCAAAGAAAGACATTTTCAAAAATGAATATTTGAAAAATCACGTTGTAAGAGAGTTCAAACGACAGAAATTTCATCATAAAGGTTCTAGAGATTTAGAATTCATGAAAGGTGATTTAGTTACTGTGAAAAATTATCAAAATATGCGAAATTCAACTTGGATAAAGGTGGAAATAGAAATAGAAAAACTGGGGAAATTAGTGTATTCAGTGAAGATTCCAGAACTTGAGCTTGTGTGGAAAAGGCATTCGAATCAAATGAAGAAATATACTTTTAATGAGGCTTCGCTACCTATACCATTGTATAAGAAGACATTTGATTCAAACACTCTTTCCACACAACTGAAACGAGAAACGATGGAAAATGTAGACGGTGAACTTGATATCGAGGGAGTAGTGGAGACTACTTCCACTTCCAATGAGAATTAGGTCAATGTTAGACCAAAACGTCGAATTAAGCCAATAGATAGGTTAGAGTATGAAAAATTGTAATTTGTTTTGTAGACAAAAATGAATGTTTTCTTTTAAGGGGGAGGTATTGTGGTGTATTAGCTTTGTTCCTCCCTATATGTTTGTGAACCATATCTGAAGTTTTTAGTTATTTGCAATCAGAAGAGAGGCGAAATAGAAAAAGGTATAAGAGTAGTAGTTGAATGGTGTTAATGGCGAGTAGATGGTGGTTTTGAAAGTCAACTGTTTTATTTATTTTGTTACCGAAGAATTAATATATCGAATATATTTGTCGATACATCACATTTTTTCATTTCTTCAGGTGAATCAAGGATTAAGCTCAACGAGGACGTGTATACTGGTACTATGGCCGACTGTAAACGACACCGAGGGGTTTCTGACAAAGACACTATTAGTCATCACTGATGCAACCTATGATTCACTCGTATCTGGAGTCAGATGTTGGTATAGGATTAGTCGGTACTCGTTTGTTGCAGGATTTAGAAGTTTCTACGAGAAAATTATGTGGACAGCGTGTAGTTGATATATATTCGGAGTTTACTTGTTGTTTGCTTGAAAAATAGTTTACAAAAGTTGTGAAGATCGTACAGCAACGCAATCACAGTCGACCCGTTGCAAACAAGGAATCGTCTTCAGTCTACGTGCACAAGAGATTCAATCTCGACAAAAAACATATATTCGATGTAAGCGACCTAGCGATATAGCATATTACTTCAGAATCTATTCATCAAATTAGATTGTATAAACCTGAAGATGCCATTAGAGAAAATACTGTTTATTTCTTTTACACTGCATTCAGTATGTTCTCTCGAAATGAATTATTGAATGCATGCAAACGAAAGCGAACTGGCTTTCAAGCAACATTGAAATATTAATACGTAAGGCATGTTCGTGGTTTGAGCTTCATTTTGTTCACGTAATTTAAAAACAGCGTTTCGGAATTCAATGGAGAGTCCATGTCTTTCAGCTAAAGTACTGTAATGTAATCGAGATAACTGAAGAGGAAGGGAGCATATCAAACGAAATCACTCTGAAGATTATTTCCTATACGAAACGACATAGGCGAGTGATTAAAATAAATAATATAGCATTGGCCCGGAGTTCAACCTTACTTCAAAAGGAAGCGTTCCATTTTCATTCATTATCCGGCCTCGTGACCAATTTCAAAGGTATCCAGACTAATTTATGATTTGAATCAGTCAAACTTTTGTTTCACTTGTTTGTGCTAATAGAAGATTGAATCATTCGTTCCTGGTATTTCGTCTTCATGAATATCAAATGAATGGTGCTGGTTTTTCGTGGAACATCCTGAATGAGAGAATCCTCACTTGGGAAAGAATCAATAAAATTTTCCTGGAATTCAAATTACGAGAAGGAACGTAGAATTCAATTTCTGAATGTAGTTATTGGTATAATCCTTAGTATCCAACAGTTCTAGCAATTGTTCCTTCAATCTTGAAAAGTGTGACACATGCCACATATCATAATCGAGAAAGTTATTTGAAAGTGGATTTGTAAAGGCTAGCGTAGATCCAATACTTCCACGGGTGCATTGTTGTGAAAATTAACAGTTGCGTGGAACGTTGTTCTGAGTAGAATAAGTACGAATCTATTCTATTGTTATCAAGTTATATTGATCCTGATAATCGAATATCACATAATCCATAGTCATGCAAGAATTTGATGTTCCTTTTTGCTTGGGTGAAATCATGTGAATTATAAATTGCTCGTTCCTTTTGAGTCTGCCTGTTGAAACGCCACACGTCTCATTAGTTTTAGAGGTATTACATTCTGCCATGGATTGAGATGCAGTCACCACTTTACCTGGTACCACTACAGGTCTGAGTATGTCATACTTCCCATAGATATTATATTTGGCAGCTTTTTGGTGTGGTCTACTGTTGAAAGATCATGAAGACTTGTGAGTTTTGGAGAATAGCCTAAATCATTCAATAATTTCAAACCAAATGTCTCAACAGTAATTTCACACAGAGGATGATAGGTTTTTGTGAATCTCTTGGGATCGGCAAATATGATTGTCAGAACATGTTTGGAACAAGAAGAATCATGAAGAATCAATCGAACAATCATGAGACAGGAATTGTCTCTGAACAGGAAGCTATGTTTTCCCTTTTTATCGAAATACTGATTTTTTTAATCAAGAAACTGGTAGCTGTTGGATCGTTGGTTTCCACGGTAATTCGATGTCCAATTTCATTTATGAATTACTTCGCTTGAGGACCAGAAGAACCGAATGTTTCGATTGCTACCGGGTAAAAGATGAAGTTATCCCCTAAACACGCATATTGTCTACTCTCCGATGATTCTGATGAACTACAGGAAAAGAAAGTTGTAGAAATATAACACGAAGCCAAAATATCTACGCAGGTGAAATTCCACACAATAGGTTTTCCTTCACGCCAGAGAATCAGATTTATGCCATCTGTTCGCTTTCCATCATCGCGACTACTGTCTGGAAGATCTAATATGGAGGGTACTTTAGCATGAAAATCGTCCAGCACTGTACTCGCAACTCAAACCTTCAATTCCTTTGGTGTCCACTTCCTTCCATATATACATTTGTGGTTGATGCAGATTTGAGAGTTTTACTTCTCCTTTGAAACGGCAGAGAACTACACGTCTTTCAAAATCATGGAGTAATGGGTTGAGAACCCTCCGAATATGGAATGGGTGCAGTAGTTGTTCTCTGGTCGCCCTATTTACACTATTTTTGCTTACCCCCAGCTCTGAGGCCAATCGTCTGCTGCTTGGTTTTGATAATACTAAATACGAGTATTCTAATAGTCACGAACACAAATGAGGCCTATAAATCCAAGCCAAAATTCCCCCTTCTATTGCATTACATGATTTCGAACAGTTCCTTGAAAGCCTTGCCTTATTTAATTGTACTCTGAATGAACAGTTGATAATTATAGGAGATTTCAATGTACCCGAATATAATCATAACCCTGATAACGCTAAATGCAAAATATTGACGAATTTTCTAGACATTCTTAATTTGAATCCATTCAATCTTGTTGAAAATGAGAATGGTCGATGTTTGGATTTGGTCATGTCTAATTTAATATGTAGCGTAGAACGAAACGAAGCTCCCCTTGTTCGTGAGTGCACTCATCATCCCGCCTTAGATATAATCGTGAATGTTGATGCTGAACATCATGATGAGTTTTCCAGTCAATCCGATATATCGAAATACTATATTTTCAGGAAGGCTAACTATCATTTAATGTATTCGTTGATTTCAGATCTAGATTGGAGCGATATCATGCAAAATGATAACGTCGATGATGCTTGTCAAATTATGAACAATAAGTTGTATACTGTTTTTGATGCCACAGTACCCCTCAAATTGAACCGAAAACGAAAGTACCCGCCTTGGTTTTCGTCGAATCTCATTAAAAAGATTAAAAAAAAAGAAACAGCCCACTTCAAAAAAAGAAACAGCCCACTTCAATTATAAGAAATATAAAACTATTTTTTATCATGAAAAATTTATATCTCTGCGTAGAGAGACAAAAACACAAATCAATAATAAGTATCGGTCCTTCATTGAGACCACAGAGAACGATATATCGGGTGACCCAGGTAAATTTTGGAATTTTATCAATTGTAAAAAAGGTAATTCAAAAATCCCTGGCCTGATGAGGAGCTGTGATGGCGTTCATAAAAAGCCTCAAGATATTGTAAATGCATTCAGTGCATATTTTTAAAGTGTTTACAATTATCCTAACAACTTAACTAATAATGACTTGAAAAACTTAGCGATGAACTCAGATTGCATTACTTTCAACAAAATACTTGAGAAGGACATTTTTGAAGCATCTAGAAAATTAAAAAACAAATTATTCGTTGGGCCAGATCAAATTCCAAGTTTTATAGTAAAAGATTGTATAATGGCACTAATGGAACCTCTATTATATTTGTTCAATTTGATATTAATCAAAAAAACATTCCCTAATAGTAGAAAAATTGCTAGGGTGTGTCCTGTGTTGAAAAAAGGAGATTCTGCGCTTATATCGAATTATCGACCCATATCGATATTATGCAATTTTTCAAAGCTCTTTGAGATAATTTTGTACACCTTTATATACGGTTCTCTCAAGAATTTAATCTCAGTTCATCAGCATGGCTTCATGGAGAAGAGATCATGTGTCACTAACCTCTCATGTATTTCACAGTTCATTTCGGATGCACTTGATAAACAATCTCAGGTAGACGTGATATACTTTGATATGCAGAAGGCATTTGATCAAATTGATTTGAGATTACTTATGATCAAACTCGATCGATTCGGTTTCTCTTCGAATTTACTCCAACTTTTCGAAACATATTTATACAACCGAAAGCAGTATGTTGAAATTGAAGGTTATCAATCGAAATGTTATTCATCACCATCGGGAGTTCCGCAAGGATCGAATCTTGGCCCACTTCCGTTTTTATTGTTTCTCAATGACCTTCCACAAAAATTCAATCTCCAAAATTATTTCATGCTGACGATCTGAAGATTTTCAACAATATTGCAAAATATGAATATTGCTTGAAATTACAAGAAGATATCATTGCAATTGATAGCTGGTGCTCGGCAAATAGACTCAAATTGAATACTTCCAAATGTTCTGTAGTTTCCTACTCCAAAAAGCATGTCATTATTGAATACAATTATAACATTGGGGCGTCCCCTCTAACAAGACAAACTGAGAAAGATGAAAGATCTTGGTATCATATTTGATCAAAAACTAACATTGGTTCAACACATAAATAAAACTGTCTCCTCAGCTGATAGAATGTATGTTTTTTTGGTGAGATAAGGTAGAGATTTTCGCGAAAATAAAACAATAATTTCTCTATATTGCTGTTATGTTCGAAGTAAGCTTGAATATGGATCAATAATTTGGTATCCTGTTGATGATGTTCATATAGCCAATGTTGAACGTGTACAAAAA
Organism: Zygogramma bicolorata; assembly: GCA_032362365.1. Taxonomy (NCBI): domain Eukaryota; kingdom Metazoa; phylum Arthropoda; class Insecta; order Coleoptera; family Chrysomelidae; genus Zygogramma; species Zygogramma bicolorata. The sequence continues at coordinate 10,425 of JAVJAQ010006003.1, read as the reverse complement.
AGATTTCTAAAGTATCTCTCCTTCAAAACTACAGGAAATTATCAAATGAGAGGAACTGAGTATTCGGTTTTACTAAACGAGTTCCATTTCATATCTCTGAATACTCGTCGTTGAGCATTAAATTTCTTTACGCTTTGTTACATGATTCTATAGAGTGTGGTGATCTATTACATTTAATAAATTTTTTGGTACCTCAGTTCGAATCGCAATATCATCGTACATTCTACAGTAGTAGTTACAGAACAAATGTTTTGCGGAAATCGCCAGTTCAAACCATGTGCCAAAATTATAACAATTTATGCCAGGACTGTGATATATTTTTTTCATCATTCAGAAATATCAATAGATCTATTTTGAGATCGACGTCTAATATGTAATAACAATGATAATGATTCATTTATGTCAACATCTGTCATTTTTTTATTTTTATATTTTTCATAATTCAATGTTTTTTTTTCTCTCATCTATCTCTAGTATATTTTTGTTAATCAATATTTTTCGTAGTGTGATTTCGCAAATGATCATTCTTCGCTCATTATGTGTATGTATGGAGTACGTGCTTATGTGTGTACAATGTACTATTGTATATATATTTACGTCTGTTTCTGCGATTCTGTTATAATCTTACTTAATATGTAGTGTTTACATTTCCTGTAATTGGGTGTTTGTCCATCTGTTGGGAATAAAAGTCTATCTATCTATCTAAACTACAATTATCACTCTCAAAATAGTGCCTTACTAACACTATTTTATGCCCGTCATCGAAAGATACCTCAAAACCAGTAATCGTAATTTTTCACCAAAAAACGTCACTTTTTCCTATTCGAAAACTCCCAGCTTTTTGTAAAAACATCATTTTTGTACCCATAATAGTGTAATACATTAGACGATAGTTTAAAAAATTGTATTGGAAAAATGTATTATCTATTTCAATAAGTATTTTATATTTCACGGTTTTGATGGTGCGGAAAATGTGGACAAAATCTTTTTTGCTCTCCGGTATATAAAGTATTCCAATGGTTGGAAAGAATGACCTGATTCATAAAATGATAACCCTATACAGATACACTTGATTGAAAAACATTTCAATCCTCATCAACTATCTGGTATTCGTATCAGAAGAGTTTTTTTTATTAATTTTGCTGATCATTTTTTATGAAATTTTCTTCATATTCCGTTTCAGGAATTCTACAATTCCTCGAAATGAATTTATGTAAGTTTATCAGTTAGTTATTTAATAATAACAATAATATTCTTATTAGTATACTTAGATTCCGAAAAAATCAATATTACATCCAGTGAATTTATCTGAAATATCAAAACTATTTTATATATACCTCTTCTCTTCGAGAAGAAGTAGGCCTCTTCCACGTAAGTTGGGTAATTGTGGTGGTATAATTGAAACTTTTGTTGTGAAAGTCAAACTGTTCTTTTAAAATATGTCCGCATTCGTATTAAAACACTCAGTCCGATATTATGATGAACTGAATGAGTATATAACACAACAAATAATTGGAAAAATATTCACCCTTCAACTCGTGAAAATGGCCCATTATATCCCGAAACCATTCAACAATGAAAATCATTGAAAGTGGTATCAATTTTTGAAAAAGATGACGGTAATGTCAAAAATATCTATTATTAAATGGTAATCCTTGGTAATGAAATCTCACGATAACATGTTAACAACTTTTCAAATATCACTTCTAGACCAATATTGATGTTATATATCTGTTGGTAATGATGGCAGATTGGCATTAATGATCACTTCACGTTGAACAGGAGTAAAATATTATTTTTTTTTCTTATATACCAAGATCAATGCAGAAGTTGCCAATCATATCAAGAATATAAACAATGTGAAATGTCTCAAGAAATGAAAGAGTTACTTGTACCGTTTTCGTATGCGCATGCGTTGACTTGGGAGTCTTTAATTGCCATCTGTTAGTCTTTCACAGATTTCTCAGTTTTGCTCTATATTTCATCTCCATTAGGTTGAATATAGTAATAACCAAATCATGAATCTTCTCCAATATAAAAAAGCCAATCTGAAAGCACCTGTACTCGATGTACGTCTTTGAGGATTGATAGGTAATAGTATATTGACTGAACTTTGTTTAGAAAAGTTTAGAGAATAGCTCATTGGTGATTTATACCAATGTATACTTTTCTCTCAAAATATATTCTACTCACTCTATTTTTCCATTGTTCGTGATAGGCAGTAATCTCTGTAGCGTCATGTTTGTTGCTTCGTACTCGCCTTCAACTCTCAAGTCTCCAATTTTGAAGGCGACATCCAGACACAGCATGCTCAGATCGACCGACATCGTAACTATCCGGAAATCAGGTATCCATGGCAATTTAAGATTACTCAATTCTCTGAAACGGAAATTAAATGATGGACGTAGCGAGTCTAAACCAAGTACGGCTTTACTCGCATAGATTGATAGTGCCTCGATTTCTCGACCAGCTTCGAAATTTCTGTTGTATATTATGTTAAAAAAAATTTATGTTTTCCGGAGGAGAGTACGCTAACCATGCGAGTCAAAGAAAACATTCCTTCTCCAATTCACATGCTACTCTCTCTTTGAACGTGAAAAGTTTAAAGCCTCAAAATGTTCATTCAAAGTTGGTGAAGGTTACTTTTACGGCCGAGTCATGAAATCAAATTATGTGACGGCGGCAGTAAAACTAAAACATCAACTTGTTCAATGCTAGTCACGAAAAACATATTTCAGACATATGGCAAAAATCGTACACTGGAGTGTTCAGATTCCATGCATCCATACAAAAAAAAATTCAATAACTGAAACTGCTTATGGTATTGCGGGTAAAGTGCGTGCATTGTTCTCAGAGTAGATTTTTGGAATTTATTTGATTTGATTAAACAGTTGAATTTTCTACGTGAAAGTAAACATTAGACTGTAGAGAAGAAGAGTTTCAGACAGAATAGAGTAACGTATGGGTGTTGTTTATACGAGTATATGTCACTTTGAGTAGCAAGACCCATATAACTAATAATTCTCAATTTCTGGACACTGGACTTTTCTACCCTTTCGTATCTCAAGTGTGCAAAATTCACTTTGAAAGGAGTTTTTATAGCTTGATGGCTTTGGCCTATGTATTAATTGTTGCAATCTTGACAACTGATTTCGTGATTTATCGACTTTTCTGTCTTTTGTGATTTATTTTTTGGATAACCAAGTAGCTGTTATACTTTATAAGAAGTACTTTATACAACTTTCAACTTCACCTTATCGAATATCTGTTCGAGTTCTCTAGTGTTCTGAGGTTCATATGGGATTACTATAGACTCTTCTTTTCGAAAAGCCGAAGATTTACTTAGTGTTTCCCTGAATTAACATTTTCTGCTTTCATTATCAACTATCTCTGGGTTGAAATCATTCACTTCAGCTACGTACCTAATCACTCTCTTTTGGTTGTCTCATTCATATTTCTTCAAAGGAAATGTTATTTACCTATGGAAGAGAAATTTCTGCCATTGTGTGTTGTGGACAAGCATTCGAGTCGTTAGGAATCAACCTGAACGTGTTCTTGTCTTTCCTATGAATGTCAAACTCTATTTCATCATGTTCGTTGCTTATGAACAATTCATTTACCAAAGGCAACTGTTGTTCTTTTACTATTTTGTACGTGAATTCTGTACTTCTACCCCCGCATTCAGTGCTGAGAATGCATTCTCAATGTTGGTAATCCTTCTATCTACCACAGCGAATAGTCAATAACATATCCTATGCAGACCCTAGGGAAGTATGTGACCTATTTCCTAGCATCCGTCTCAAACCTACCTATCAACAGGTGCGCTATAAATGGAGACAATGGCTGTTCGTTCGTGCTGTGCTGGGTTACCATAGGCAACCCATTGTCTCCATTTATAGCGAACCCATTGATGGATAGTTTTGAGTCGTATGCTAGGAAAGAACTAATTCCGTGGGGTCTGGATCAGATATATTGATGATAACATATAATCAAATTTTGAATACATTTGACGAGGGTAAAAAAGTTGTGAGTTTATGTTTTGATCTTTCAAGAGCTTTTGAAACAGTTAACCATGAGTTACTTTTCAATAAGCTGGATCTATATGGCATAAGAGGCCGAGCGCTGACGTGGATAAAATCATTCATGTTCAACAGAGTTCAGAAGGTTTCTTTTAGTCATAACTAGATACAGTATTTCTCATCTCACCGAGAAATATTATCAGGTGTCCCTCAGGGAAGCGTGGTTGGTCCTATTCTATTCTTGCTTTTCATTAATGATTTGAGTAAAACCCAAAGTAGTTCTTCCATTACACAATTTGCTGATGATACAACATTCAGTGTAGATGACAATAATATACCCTCTCTGTGCAATAAAGCTAGAGTCGCCATAGACCAAATGAGGTTCTACTGTTCCAAAAATGGACTGGCCTTAAATTGTAACAAAACTAATATGTTGCTGTTCTCGACAAGGGAAGTCGATTTCAGTGTACTGGTCCATTCCGAAAACAAATCGATGGTGCAAAAAAAACTGTGAAATTCTTAGGAATTCATATCGACGAACATCTTTCGTGGATCTATCACATAGATTTTATTACGTCGAGACTAGCTAGTCACTGTTTTGTCTTGAGGCAGTTGAGAAGTTTTGTTTCATTCGATGTATTAAAGACATATTACTTTGCCCATATCCATTCAATCATAAACTACTGCATAATGTGCTGGGGAAATTGCTCCAGGGTGAATGAGGTACTGGTCCTTCAAAAAAAAGCTATCAGAATTATGACTTTCAAATATAGAAGATCATCATGTAAGGACCTTTTCAAAGAACTGAATATCCTGACTGTGACACCTATGTACATTTTGAACATATACTTTCCGAAATGACATATCAAACACCAGTGGTCATAATCTCAGAAATACCCACAATATCCAAATTCTAAACATAAATTGGCAATAGTGAGTAAAGGGCCGAAACCTTCGTAAATTTTTGACTTTTCAAAAAGATGAGAGTAGAAAAAAAATTATAACTAGTAATCCCATATGAACTTCAGTAAACTAGAGGACTCGAACAGATATTCGAGAAAGTGGCTATGAAAGTTGCACATAAAACTTCTTATAAATTACAACAGCTTTTTGATAATGCGGAAGATAAATTAGAAAACACGATAAATACAGTGGTCGAAGTTGACGAGCTATAAAAACCCGTTTCAACGAGAATTTAACAAACATGAGATATGAAAGGGTAGAAAAGTTCAGTGTCGCCCAACATGCTCTAGACAATGACCACAGAAGTGGTGAGAGAAATTTGAAACTGATCAAGCATGTGCCTGTCACAAGACTATTCGATGAATGTGAGAGTCTGGAAATAATAGAATGTAAAAATAGCATGAATGGTGACAAAGGGTCAATTCCTTTCAGCTCGTTTTGTAGTTCAGACAAATAGTTGACAAGGTCCATATCGGGCCAAAAAACTTTGCAGAAGAAGAAACACTAGACAGGAGGAACCTCCAGAAGCTCCTCACGGGTGAACTTTTGTAAAAATTCAGAATATGTGTAAACCACTAACTCGACGAATAGACCACTTAGCATATCGTTCTCTCTACCTCCCCAAGCCAAGCTCTGTGTTTCACTTCCAAAGAGGAGGTAGGTTTCACAGGATACTTACAACTTTCAAAGTTTCAAATTGAAGGAAGACATTGATAATAGCCATAGTCGTACATCTGTATCGAACATACAACCTATGCATTGAATTATTAAATTAAATGCAGAACTGGCCAATATTACTAGATGGCCAATTGAGACACCACTTTTCACTAATTGCCAAAGATCAAGCCTTCCTTGAATAATTACAACTATAAATGAGTAGAGGATGATACAAAAAAACAGTAATTCGGTAGCATGAGATAAAAGTAAATGTAAAATGAACCTTTTGGTGGTAGAATGTAACGAAAACATCTCGGTGCTTTTTCTTGAAAGAGCTCTCGAATCGAGGGTTTACATTTCCGAACCAATCTAGATATAAACGTTGGAGGCAAAAAGTCGACGAGGTAGACCGAAAAAGTTTTCAATTTCAACTAATCGTATTAAGTTGTGATGATGGAACAAGGGAAAGAAAATTCGAATTTCTTTTCGATTACCTGCTTGACTGATCGACTTTAAATTTCTGCTAACTACCTCGTCACATAAAGGTGATTAACCTTTGAGGAAGGATACTGGAGAGTGATTGAAGAACTTCTCTCGAATGACTATGAATTACAGTCGATTGAAAAAGATATTGTGGGAGTTAATACATGTTATCTTTTGAAATTAGTATGTACCTATCTTCACCGCAATAATTCTTCAAGAATATTTGAACAGATGAAAAATATTCAAAAGGAAGTTCGAAAGCAGTCCCTTTCAAAAACTGAATGAAAGTAGCCGTTACTTGATGGAAATCCATATCAAACAAATAATATACATATCGCAAGGTTTTCGGGCTTGAGGGCCGTGTATTGGAATTTTAAATTCCGGAGCTCTCGGCTACATCTGCGGCAGCCATCTTCAGCGGCGTAGTCGTAGGTCAACTCTCCTGTGTGAGTCTACTATGACTGGTGTTACATCTGGAGGTGGCGACTTGTTCTTATGAGGTTGGATCGTGTTCTGTCGGACGTCGGATTCTCTGGATATGTCGGACCGTGGCGTTAATTTATTCAGAACCGGATGCCAAATTTTGTTTAGACTTAATCCTTCTTCCTTCCTATTGAAATTATCTTTGTGTTTATATATTTCAATTGCTTCCCGGTATAAGCGAGTGGAGTAATGTTTGGTCGTTGAGAGAATTGAAGTCTTATCGAACTGGATGTTGTGGTTTTCTATAAGGGCATGTTCCGCTACAGCTGATTTTTCAGTTTGCCCTAATCGACAATTTCGTCTATGTTCACTGATTCGTGTCTTGAAGCTGCGTTTGGTGGTTCCTACATATACTTTTCCACACGAGCACGGAATCCTGTACACCCCAGCATTAGATAGTGGGTCTCTAGGATCTTTAGCAGATCTCAGGTGTTCCTGTATTTTCCTCGTGGGTTTGTATATTGTTTTGATATTGTGTTTCTTCAATATTTTGCCAATGCGATCCGTGGTACCCCTCAGGTAAGGCAGGAAAGCGGTTCCCGTTGGAATCACGTCTTTTGATTTTCCGGTTGTTTTAGGTTGTATTGCCCGTTCTATATCTCTGTCCTGGTATCCATTAGCTCGTAGAGCGTTTCTGAGGTGATTAAGTTCATCATTCAGAAATTCCGGTTCGCAGATTCGTTTCGCTCTATCAACCAGCGTTTTTATGATGCCCTGTTTTTGTTGCGGGTGGTGATTGGAGTCTTTGTGCAGATATCTGTCGGTATGTGTCGCTTTGCGATAAACTTTGTGGCCAAGTTTACCATCATTCCGCCTCGTAACCAATACATCCAAGAAAGCGAGTTGCTCGTTTTGTTCAATTTCCATGGTGAATTGAATTCTTGGGTTGACATTGTTTAGATGACTCAGGAATAATCTCAGCTCTTCTTCGCCGTGATTCCAGATCACGAATGTGTCATCCACAACATCCAGTTCGATAAGACTTCAATTCTCTCAACGACCAAACATTACTCCACTCGCTTATACCGGGAAGCAATTGAAATATATAAACACAAAGATAATTTCAATAGGAAGGAAGAAGGATTAAGTCTAAACAAAATTTGGCATCCGGTTCTGAATAAATTAACGCCACGGTCCGACATATCCAGAGAATCCGACGTCCGACAGAACACGATCCAACCTCATAAGAACAAGTCGCCACCTCCAGATGTAACACCAGTCATAGTAGACTCGCACAGGAGAGTTGACCTACGACTACGCCGCTGAAGATGGCTGCCGCAGATGTAGCCGAAAGCTCCGGAATTAAAAATTCCAATACACGGCCCTCAAGCCCGAAAACCTTGCGATATTACAACACCGGCCGTGAAAGCCTACATTCTTTCATAAATAATATACAGTTGCCTGAGAGATCTTCACATATCACACAGTCCCTTTCATCGATTGGAAGGAAAAACTACTGCAGTAAAAACTAGTCTCAGGTATTGAAATACATATGTTGTCCATGAAGAAGTCTTGACAGGGATATTCTACATGTTTTTTTGTTATTGAATAGCCAGATTGTGCAGTGCATTGATAGGCCAAAAACGCAAATAACACAATATAAAATTTCTCTCGCATGTATACCTTGCAAAAGTATGAATCCTACAGAGAACAAATGAGTCGTCATTGTAACACAACTAGAACAGTTATTAAACAATCACATTCAATGCTCAGACCACGTGTAGGTAAGAAATTCGAGAAGAATTCACTGGTGTACAAATTGAATAAGAAAATAAAAAAACTTCTTTCTCCGTAGTTCTTCGGGTTTCTAACCTACCACAATCTGAAAAAATAAGAATTAATATTGGAATCTGTCCAAGTGTAAAAGGTTAGGTTGAAAACCCAAATAACTACGAGGAAGAGATTTATCCACCACAAAACGATGACTTTCAAACAGTACTTTCGACTTTTTACGACAATAGTCTGCACTTCGACCTTCAATAATCCTAGTCATAAACCACGAACTGTACTTACACTTTGCAATCATCTAGAGAAAGGAGAACATTATCCATTTTATGAATATAAGAGTTATTGTTGATGATCTGTTGATTCCTGACTGCTTCATTCTTGAACGCCTGAAAATTGAAAGAAACTGAATCAGTGACATTAATGGTTAGATACTTTTGAAATATTCTGTTGAAAGTTTCCTCACAAAGTTATGTTTTAGTAGTCACAGACTATTACTTCCGGTTCGTTCTCATGTGAGGAAGAACCTGGTCTTGCAATGGTCGTTAATTCCCTCCAACTCATTAATAAGTTCGATTTTGTAGGAGTTTAGTAAATTCATGTTTATAAATACCATAATGAAAAGGCAGCAGTTGATGGCAAAGAGAGTTTTCGTATCATACCGGGTAGAGCTGTCAAGCTGTTAGATTCTTCAAATTAATGATCGGGAGACAAGTAATTGGAAAGAGAAATTTATGAAGAATATTACATACAAAAGGATTTTTCGAACTCTATTCGATCAAACAGACAAAACAAAAAATAATATTCTGATGAAATATTTATTAAGTGTTATGAATTACGGAATTTTCTGAAAAAAGTCCATTCTCATGAATACTGTATATACCAGAAACTACCACGCTACGTCTCTGCAACAGCTGTTGACTCCAACTAGTAAGATTTCGAATTGAGATTAGCATTTTTAATATTTTTTGAAAATTCAGAGAAAAGAGTTCTTATTACCGTGTTTAAAGTGGTTCTGAATTTGGTGAATTATGCCTAATTAACATTGTTGTCAGATTCGAAACCTTTCCAATTGGGATCGCAGCGTCACTCTGGCAATGCTTTTGACATTGTTTGATACTTTCAAAAACAGGGCGTATCGCTTCTCCTGAAATATCTTTTTAACAAAATAACTGTTAATAAAGACATATGATAGCCCACCATATGGAAATACTATTTGAAGGGATTGAAATCACGGATAGATGGCATAAGGAAATTCGTTTCCAAGACATGACTTTCCTTAACGTTTCTTCGTAGCTGGGAAATGGCAAATAATTCAGAAATAATAGTAGAATTTTCAGTGTGTAAACTTTCATTTCCGATTCAAACGCATATTACGAACACTTCTGCGAACACAGAAGAAAAATGTGCCTTATTGATCAATTGAACGGTAATGTCGATATTATGTTGCAGAAGGCGTCATAAAAAGACTTCAAATGCTTTTATCATTGACCCAGTCGCATCATCAGTAGAAGACGTCGCTCCAACGGAGAACAGGGCGTCGCGTCGCGCCCTTTGGGCAAATGGTTGTTGATGGTCTTGATACTCGAAACTGTGCTTCTCTCTATAAAATGCAGTCAAAAAATAATGTAGCCTATACGATATATTCTCTAATTTATGTGACTAGTTGATTGCTTGAAAATGAGGTCATATATAGTCGAACAGATTGACAGGAGAAAGAACAATAAGCCTGAGGGCGGTGGAGGTCATAAAACTTTTCATCTCACTTGAGAACAGAAATGCTTCCAACACAGGCTAATTATCCTATACCTCTAAAAACAATAATGAATTAGCACCGATCGTTGCAGTGTCAACGTGTGTTTGTGAGAGCTCCATTCAAATTATTTTTGTTGGATAAGTTTTTCAGGCGTGGCATGAGTACTTCTGAAGAATTTTCATGACTGGACAGTTTCCCAATCAACTGTGAATTTGATATATTAGACTGAAACTAATATGTCGGACATTTTGGAATCACATTCCATACAAAACTGGTAAGTATTTCATGGAGTTTCAGGAGAGGCTGAGGAGAATCCCAGTGAATTAGAGGAACGTATTG
>JAVJAQ010006002.1:879980-1030369 GCA_032362365.1 Zygogramma bicolorata | reverse complement strand
GCAACGTGTATCATTATTTGTTATTAATCCGTTTGATTACGCCCTCTATTGTCATCGCTCCCAAACTGGGTCTGAGTGTGGCTCTGTCGTGATAGGAAATTACATTGTGTCAGACCGTCGATGTGCACTAGATACACCGTATCGCCGGCAGAGGACACGACTCGCCCCCCACCGAACTCTTCGTAGAGCACTATTTCAAATAGTCTCGAAAGCATCCATCAAGGCAGTTCCAACCGAGAGCATCTTTCTGCTTATTAGAACTCGTTTAAACGAAGGGAAATATCCGATCAATAATCCGTCTATCCAACCGTCCAGGAGAGCTTGGAAGTGCCGATTTTGAGTAAGTGGATATTGGTAAAAGGTAGTGGTCCTCAGTTCCTATTGTATTCCGATATTTGAATGTTTTATTTTATAGAAGGCCGTGTGCTAAACACCCTTCCTAATAATAAGGCCGTGTGCTAAACACCCTTATTGAACCGAGCGGAATATTATTGTGATGAGAAGGCCGTGTGTTAAACACCCTTACTAATTTAAGGCCGTGTGCTAAACACCCTAATTATTAGAGTATACCGAAGTTGCATAGATTTTTGAAAGGGGCCGTGTGATGAACACCCCACGTTTTTACATTATACCGGGTGTATTAGTATACCGTTATTAGAATTTGTCAAGGGCCGTGTGCCAAACACCCCTTATAGTTTTTACCACCGTTATTATCCGTCACGAACTGAGAACCACGAGTCCTCGTGTTTAGAGCTTTGAATTAGTGCTTTGAGCTTGTGCTTGCGTACCGTTTGCCGCTTGCCCCGTAGTATATCCCTTAGAATCGATGAGCTTGTGATGGTGAATGCGTAACCTTTTTCCGCTGTTGCTTCCGCCTGTAAAAGTACTAATAGATTTGTTTTACTCAATCATTGATACTAATTGTTTAACCTGACATTTTCTTTTTGGATTTTTATAATATAATTCGTTATTCTATACAGTTGTTTTATTTTAACTACGAGCAGCAGGTACCCAGGGTTTGAACCCAGAAACGGCAATTAAAGCCTGCCGTACTGGCCACCATTGATTTAGTCGATACCATAGTGACCCCTGGAGTATTTCCTTCTTCACTGAAGCTGCCCGGAGCAAGTGGACCTTCACACGATAAACAGAGGTGGCGCCCGAGGCAAACCCGTGACCTGGACTCGGCGTCAAAGTGACACGTAACGCATAAAGAGCGTTACAAATTTGGCGCCCGAGCAGGGACCGTTTTTATGGTATACCGAGGCCGTTGATCACCGAAAGTTGAGTAAAAACCGTTTAGGAGGAGAGACAATTAATTAGTGGAGATAGCTAGCTGAGACCGTTTAAATACGTTTCCGGAGGTGGAATTACATCGGAATACACCGAAATTTTTCAAATCCGTCGAACTGTCATTTTGACAGATTTTCAAATCAACCCTGCGATACCTCTTCTAGTAGGTTTTCGGGTGCGCAGAAGCGATTTTCGCCATCCGTTCAGCGATTGGAGTTACCATAGCCAAGATAGGAACCGACCGGAAAAGTAGTAAGTGCCTGACCGTACAGCAAACAACACGTACGTTCCCCCAGTGCTGAGGAAAGATGTCTGGCGACGAATCCGATACTCAAGGGGATTTAGGTGCAAACCAGAACCCCCCAGACACTCGAGTCGGATGGATATACTTGCTGAGGAAAGACGAGCTCGACGTGGAGCTGACAAAGTTCCGACTAGAGACCACAGGAACGGTAGACGAGAAACGTCGGCGTCTGATCAAGTATATGCGAGAGGGCCGAGCTTCACCTGTGCCAACAACGACGATGCCGTTCGGGTATCCAACCACTAGTGGAGGGACGACAGTAACTGCCGCAACACCGACCATGACAGTAACCGCCGCCACACCGACCATCACAGTAACCAGTACAGGAGGACAGGCAATACCGAGCACACTCACTGGTACGTTGGTGGGAATTCAGTCGACTCAGCCAGGACCGTCAGTCAGCCATATGCTGCCGCCTCTGAGGACGAAAGACTGGCAGATTTCGTTCGATGGAAGCCAAGACCCCGCCGCCTTCCTCGAAAGGCTAGAAGAGATTCGTGCTTCCCAGTGCATCCCTCCAGACCGTCTTTTGCAAGTAATGCCCGAGCTGTTGCAAGGAAGCCCTGCATTATGGTTCCGAAATAACCGGTCACGATGTCCTGATTGGCAAACCTTCTGCACCGCCTTTCAGAAGTTTTTCTTTCCCGTCAACTACCTCATCGACTTGGAAGTGGCCATCAGCAGAAGGGTGCACCGGCTGCAGGAGGAGTCATCACAATACATCACCGACCTGCAGACCCTCATTCGCCGTCATGGAGGAATTTCACCTGAACAGGAGTTGAACTGGCTATACCGAAACCTCCACCCAGAGTTTCGACAACATATCCGCAGGACCGACTTCACGGACGTCCAAGAATTCGTTGGGGTCACCCGAGAATTCGAGCTACTCCGCTCAGAGATTGAACGCGCTTCTAGGGTAACACCACCCCCTCGCACCAGTTCGGAACCCGTAATGCCGACGAGACCGTTACCGCCTACCGCTATACACCAGCCGCCTTCCAGACCCGCCAACGAAAGAGCCGTACCAGCGCATACGAGTCGAGGAAGTGGTCCTAGTGCCGGTCAGACCCACACTCCGACACCGCCCTCGAATAGGACCGAGAGAAGGGCTCTAGAGTGCTGGCGATGTGGAGAATCTGGCCATTTGAGGAACCAGTGTCGAGCAACTCCCAGAATCTTCTGCTCAAGATGCAAGAGAGATGGAGTAATGTCTCGTGATTGCCCATGCCCACGGCCGGAAAACCGCTAGGGCGCTGCAACAGCAGGAGGCATGTGCAGCAACGCCCTCATAACGCCTCTAACAACGTTGTTCCAGCCGGTGAAAACAACCGTCCACAGGACATCAACCACTTCCACGAAGACTACCGACCCCATATCCTGCTCCAGGTTCCCGGAGGCACCGTTGAAGCTCTGATTGATACCGGCGCTGTGATTTCCTATGTGGGAGACAGAATTGCTAGACAATGGGATTTGCTGGGAGTACCGAAAACTCCAACAACTGCAAGTTCAGCCCGTCTGGCTAATGGAGTAACCGTCACAGTTCCGACAATATACAAGGTGGAGATACGGTTCGATAACCACCGCTTTGAGGAAACGTTCGGACACTTATGTGGACTTTCCTCCGATATGGTAATAGGAATGGATGTTCTCCGGAGAAGAAAGTTCAGTCTTGACCTGGGAAGTGGTCAGATCTCAGTAAATCACCGCCCCGTTACCATGGAAGCAAGGCCCGTACCATGCCTTCCAATTGGAACTAGCGAGATAAGCCCGCCACTGATCCTCACTCCCGCTGAGAAGAACCGATTAGAAGATTTTCTACAGAGAGAGCTGCCCTTGTTTGACGAGATACGAGGAGTGACACCGTTATTAGAACATAAGATCCGTCTTTTGAACCCCGAACCTATAAAACAACGTTACCGACCTCAGAATCCGCGAATGCAGGAGGTGATAAATACCGAAGTGGACAGGATGTTGGAGGAAGGCATAATAGAACCCTCAGAGAGCCCTTGGAGCTCACCGGTTGTCATCGTGCGAAAAAAGGATGGCAAACCAAGGTTCTGCATCGACTTCCAGAAGGTCAATGCCGTCTCTGAGAAAGATGCTTATCCACTTCCATTTATCAATGCCGTCCTGGATAAACTCCGAAGAGCCCGTTATATCTCCAGTATCGATTTGCGCCAAGGATACTGGCAAGTAGCACTGTCAGAGGACAGCAAACCGGTCACGGCGTTCACCGTTCCAGGCCGAGGACTGTATCAGTTCCGGGTTATGCCGTTTGGCCTGCATGCCGCTCCAGCCACATTTCAACGACTCATGGACATGATAATTGGCCCAGATATGGATCCGCACTGTTTCGCTTACCTGGACGACATCATTGTGCTGGGAAGTACCTTTGAAGAACATCTCGCCAACTTACACGAAGTCTTCCGCCGTCTCCGAGCCGCCAATTTACGGGTGAACCCGGAGAAGTGTCAGTTTGGCAGAAGATCTCTCCGATACCTCGGCCACCTAGTAACCTCAGAAGGAATCCGCACCGATCCCGAGAAAGTGTCCTCCATCGTGGAATTACCCGCTCCCCACAACGTGCGAGGGCTGAGACGATTCCTGGGAATGGCTTCATGGTATAGGCGATTCGTACCGTCATTTTCCGAAGTGGCAGCACCTTTACACCATCTGTTAAAGAAGAACCGCCGCTGGCAGTGGGGACCCGAGCAGGAGGAAGCTTTTCAGAAGCTCAAAGCGTGCCTAACAGAAGCACCAGTCCTCGCTTGTCCTGATTTCGATAAACCTTTCACGCTGCAGACCGATGCGTCGGATCAAGGACTGGGTGCCGTCCTGACACAACCAACGGATGGAGGAGAGTGTGTCATAGCCTATGCCAGCAGATCCCTGACAGCCACTGAAAAGGCCTATTCCGTGACAGAGAAAGAGTGTCTGGCGATAGTGTGGGGAATCGAGAAATTACGGCCTTATCTGGAAGGATACCACTTTACCGTAATTACCGACCATCAGTCCCTCCGGTGGCTTCATTCCATCAAGAGTCCGGCAGGCCGCCTCGCCCGATGGAGTATGTTTCTGCAACAGTATGATTTTGATGTCAAATATCGCCGTGGAGTTATGAACAAAGTAGCCGATGCTCTGTCCAGAGAGCCGAGAGGGGACACAGAGGACAACCTCGAAGGACTAGCGACAGTGGAACCGTCAATTGGATGCTCCTGGTATCAAAAGAAGAAAACGGAGGTCCAACAAAGCCCAGAAGCATTTCCCGATTATTGCATCCGAGATGGCCGTCTATATCGACACTTCTGGGACTCCAATGACCTCACGGAGCCAGAACTAACCGACCCATGGAAACTATGTGTTCCTAAGCCGACCCGGCTCAGTGTACTCAAGGAGATGCATGATGCCCCAACAGCCGGACACATGGGTATTGCTAAAACCATCGGAAGGATCGCGGCACGCTATTACTGGCCCGGCATGTTCCGTGACGTAACCAAATATGTTCGAAGCTGCGATTCTTGCCAACGCTATAAGTCATCCCAGCAGAAGCCAGCTGGCAAAATGCAACCCTCCCACAACCGTCATCCTTGGGAGTGTGTCAGCACCGATCTGGTAGGACCGTTGCCTAGGTCGTCAAAGGGAAACGCGTTCCTGGTAGTCTTTCAAGACCGATTCACCAAATGGGTACAGTGTCGGCCAATTCGTAAAGCCACCGCCAAGGCCGTTACACAAGCTTTGTATGAAGAGATAGTCACTCGCTTCGGATGTCCGAAAGTGGTCCTTAGCGATAACGGAACTCAATTCACGGGACACCTGTTTGAAGACATGCTGAAAGAACTTGGGATCACCCACCGTAGGACACCGCCATACACACCGCAGGCCAACCCAGTTGAAAGAGCCAACAAAACCCTCAAGACCATGATAGCCCAGTTTTGTGACCAAGACCACCGCAAATGGGATCAACACCTACCCGAACTGTTGTTTGCTATCAATACCGCACGCCAGGACTCTACCGGATATACCCCAGCATTCCTGAATTTTGGAAGGGAACTAGAAGTGCCAAAAGCAATCTACCGAACCCCGCCACCACCGGAACAGGGCAATATCGAAGAAATCGATCAGGCTGAAGTTACCCAGCATACCGAACGGCTACAACGATTGCGGGAGACCTTCGAACTGGTTCGTATAAACCTCGCCAAGGCCTTCACCACCCAGAGTCGTCACTACAATCTCAGGCGCAGAGAATGGCGCTGCTGTATCGGAGACGTTGTTATGAAACGCGAACATCACCTGTCATCTGCCGAGAAAGGTTACGCCGCGAAACTTGCCCCGAAATATTCCGGTCCGTACACCGTAACACATGTCCTCTCGCCGGTAGTGTATAACCTCAAAAGTCCGACCGGCAAACGGCTCTCGCGAGTTCATATCAAAGACCTACGCCCAGCTCACCCGTCCGATGGAGACCTCGCATAACGTTGACGTTCCATTCTTTGTAGAAAGAAAACGGAAAATGCCGAAACGCTACGCTGGCGAACCTCCCAGAGGCGCAAAGCTTCCGAAAGATATAAGAGTCCCGATTCAGGATGCGTCCATCCGAACCCGACAACTAGCAACAAAAATACGCGTTTGCCAGATCCTTGCAAGAGACCTGCGTCAACCCGTGCAGAGGCGAGGGATAGGACCACCTGGCCGCATACCCACCAGGCCCGCTCCGGTAGCTCTACGTGGCATGCCTCGATCGTCCATTCCACCATATTCCACACCGACGATAGGTAGGCACCCCCGTTATGAACAGCAGGAGAGAAATGTTTTTTTTTACTTGTATCTGTTTTTTTTATTGTTTATTCCGTTACAAGTGTAACAGGCGTACTTACCCCTTAATAAAGGGTTCGGCCATTGAAAGGGGTAGGCACCTGACCGGTTTTTCATTTTGTTTTTGTATCAGGTAAGGATTAAAAGATTTGTTTAAGTTGAAGTCAGGCATAGGATAAGTTTCTCAGAAGGTATTTTGTTTCGCCGTATAGGCCGCGCAAATATAAAAAAAAAGGTGTTTCACACTTTTTTTTTCCCGAAGTGGGAAGGGTGTGTAACGAAGTTACTAACTTCCTCGGTGATACTTCAGGTAGAAGCAACGTGTATCATTATTTGTTATTAATCCGTTTGATTACGCCCTCTATTGTCATCGCTCCCAAACTGGGTCTGAGTGTGGCTCTGTCGTGATAGGAAATTACATTGTGTCAGACCGTCGATGTGCACTAGATACACCGTATCGCCGGCAGAGGACACGACTCGCCCCCCACCGAACTCTTCGTAGAGCACTATTTCAAATAGTCTCGAAAGCATCCATCAAGGCAGTTCCAACCGAGAGCATCTTTCTGCTTATTAGAACTCGTTTAAACGAAGGGAAATATCCGATCAATAATCCGTCTATCCAACCGTCCAGGAGAGCTTGGAAGTGCCGATTTTGAGTAAGTGGATATTGGTAAAAGGTAGTGGTCCTCAGTTCCTATTGTATTCCGATATTTGAATGTTTTATTTTATAGAAGGCCGTGTGCTAAACACCCTTCCTAATAATAAGGCCGTGTGCTAAACACCCTTATTGAACCGAGCGGAATATTATTGTGATGAGAAGGCCGTGTGTTAAACACCCTTACTAATTTAAGGCCGTGTGCTAAACACCCTAATTATTAGAGTATACCGAAGTTGCATAGATTTTTGAAAGGGGCCGTGTGATGAACACCCCACGTTTTTACATTATACCGGGTGTATTAGTATACCGTTATTAGAATTTGTCAAGGGCCGTGTGCCAAACACCCCTTATAGTTTTTACCACCGTTATTATCCGTCACGAACTGAGAACCACGAGTCCTTGTGTTTAGAGCTTTGAATTAGTGCTTTGAGCTTGTGCTTGCGTACCGTTTGCCGCTTGCCCCGTAGTATATCCCTTAGAATCGATGAGCTTGTGATGGTGAATGCGTAACCTTTTTCCGCTGTTGCTTCCGCCTGTAAAAGTACTAATAGATTTGTTTTACTCAATCATTGATACTAATTGTTTAACCTGACATTTTCTTTTTGGATTTTTATAATATAATTCGTTATTCTATACAGTTGTTTTATTTTAACTACGAGCAGCAGGTACCCAGGGTTTGAACCCAGAAACGGCAATTAAAGCCTGCCGTACTGGCCACCATTATTTAGTCGATACCATAGTGACCCCTGGAGTATTTCTTTCTTCACTGAAGCTGCCCGGAGCAAGTGGACCTTCACACGATAAACAGAGGTGGCGCCCGAGATAACCCGTGACCTGGACTCGGCGTCAAAGTGACACGTAACGCATAAAGAGCGTTACAGTTTGATGTTTGACTATTTGTTCAACCGTTTAAAAAATCTCATTATCGAGGAACAACATGGATTTTATTCGAAACGTTCAATAGAAACTAACCTGAGCATTTACTCACGGTATATATTAAATTCTATGGATGGGCGCATTCAGGTTGATTCCGTGTACCCCGACTTCAGCAAGGCTTTTGACAAGGTTGATCATAATCTGCTTGTGTCGAAACTTGCTGGGGTGGGTGTGCTGGAGAGTACTCTGAGATGGCTTTCCTCATATCTTTTCAACAGGACCCAGGTAGTGGCAGTGAACGGTTTCAAATCAGATCCTTCCACTGTTACATCAGGTGTCCCAGAAGGCTCTCATCTGTTACCACTTTTATTTTCTATTTTCATTAATGATATAGAAGAATATTTCAAATTCACTTCAATATTACTGTATGCCGATGACCTCAAAATATTCACAAAAATCATGAGCATAGAGGATTGTTATAATATTCAGTCAGACCTATTCAGATTCTCGCAGTACT
Source organism: Zygogramma bicolorata (assembly GCA_032362365.1). Classification (NCBI taxonomy): domain Eukaryota; kingdom Metazoa; phylum Arthropoda; class Insecta; order Coleoptera; family Chrysomelidae; genus Zygogramma; species Zygogramma bicolorata. Next base: position 1,021,909 of record JAVJAQ010006002.1, on the reverse strand, counting down.
GTGGTAACAACAAACTTAAACTGAATATTGATAAATTTGTTTGCATTTCTTTTACCAAAAATATCAACCCCTTTCAATTTCATTACTCAATATGTGATTGTTACATTACCAGAACAGACCATATAAAAGTTCTGGGCGTCATCTTCGACAGTGAAAGGAGTTTTACCATCCACATAGACTGTGCAATTAATAAATCTCATAGAATGATGGGATACCACAAACGAGTCTGTAGAAATTTCAAGAGCAAGCATGCAATCATATCGATCTGCTATGCCTTCATTTTTAGTAAGCTGTGTTTTGCAAGTACGATATGGAAATTATCCAAAGCAAATTCATAAGATTTATACATTTTAGGGTATCGAATACATATTTTATTGACAGTATCAATGTTCCAGTTATTGGAACAACGCAGAACAATTACTGACCTAATCTTCATTTACAAGTTTGTTAACAATATTTTTGATTCTCCTTCTTTATTATCTTTGGTTAACTTTCATGTACCTACACACAACACTCGCAATAAAAGATTATTTTCTTCAGTACATTTCAACACAAATTTAGGCAAAAATTCTGTTATAAATCGGATTTCAGAAACTTTCGATAAGTATTGTAATAATGTGGATATTTTATGTCTTTCACTTCAATCCTACAAAACGAAATTGAAATGCATTTTTTTATAGACCCAAAGGAAGAACACATGTTTGTAAGGGTATGATTCACCTTATTACATACTATCTGTTATTTGGATAATGTAAAAAATGATATAGTTTATTGTTATAACATAAGACGTAGCATGTAAGATCCTTTAGAAAATTAGTATTGCTGAACTGTGAATTCTTTAACATGACTGTTAGCATTTACATCACTACCCCATTGAGTTGTAACCACTCATTCTCTCTGTAATTTCAATCTTTATTGTATCTCTTAGAGGATACTGCTTTGGGTCCCGACCTGTTTGTATCCCGAAATATATAAATGAATAAATGAATAAATATTGAGATGGCGCTTGTTGAATTCGGTCTGAATATCCCAGTAGCGTACTTCGAAAAGTGTCCTTTCTGCTTTATCAGTTTTTGCCGAATCCGCAGATTCACTCAAAATTGTTATTTCGTTTTTACAGTTCTGACGCAATGCAGTATATCGGCGTAATTTACCAAATATCTCAAATGTTAAACTGGTCAAGTTCTACCACTGTGAATGGATGAAAAGAACTTCCGAAGCTAGAATACTGGGATCTTGGCCAGAAATGTTTACCTGCGGTAGGGTAAAAAATGAGTTGTAAAAATATGAGAAATTCAACCAAAGCGACACGGAGTGCTCCAATGACTAGAATTATTTCTCCAACGAAATTTTCAATTTGGGAAAATAAACGGAATGCGGCGTTAAGTACAATTGTTACTGTATTTTTTATTTATTTATTCATACATTATACACCCAACATGCTTCAAGCCCAGTAATAGGTGTATTTTACAAAATTGGGGTAAACGCTTGCAAAGTTTGAGATTAGTTAGGAATTAGACTATACATTTTTCTTTTGAAACATTTCAAGTTCATAAAAAATATATCTACATTGATATCTCGCAAATTATTGTAACTTCTACACAAAATAATGATGCCATGAATTACAATTGTTGAGACGAAACGTATGGTTAAATCTGGACGTAATTCTAGGAGTATTGAAGTTGAGAGACAGTAACAGGCAAGGGGAATCTATACTGTTGTTGATCAATTTGTGAAGAAAAATAAGGTTATCGATTTCCCTCTGTTTTCTCAATGATGATAAGTTGAATTCCCCCAGCAAAAGGTTATAATCATATCTTCTTACATGATGAACCCCATGCTTTTTGAAGGATGTGGGCGAGAAATATAAAAAGTGGACTGTATAAGTAGTAGTAGATTAATTTTCGAAATCAATGGCAGATCGATGGGTAATAAAAAAATATAACCAACCTCTTGATCTTCGCCTTTCTTCGTGAATCGGCAGGATTCCTTCACTTCTGTGCACAGAATTGGGGTTGATGAGAATGTGTTGATAGCGATAGCACAATTTTAAGAATTTATTTTGTACAGATTCTAGTATATCTACATATTTTATATGATTAGGGTTCCATATAACACTACAATATTGTACTTTGGTTCTTACAATCGAGTAATAAACATTACGTAATGCCTCATAAGATTGGAATTCCTTACAATTCCGAATGAGAAAGCCCAACCTACGTGTAGCCTTGCATACGACTGTATTTATGTGATTCACAGAAGTGAGTTTTTTATCGAATGTGACACCCAGATCTTTGCACAGGGAAACTCTTAAGAGTTGTTGATCAGAGATACAATAATCAAAGACGTGTGGATTACTTCTGCTGATGTTTAGCTTGCACTTATTCGTATTGAGGAGTAAGTCGTTTTCAACGCACCAGGTATTAAGAATTGTCAAGTCCTGCTGCAATAATTCACAGTCCCGAACATCACTGATTTCTCAATATAACTTCAAGTCATCGGCATTAAGGAGGGTATTCGAATTCGAGGAGTCACATATATCATTAACAAATAGAAGAAAGAGCAAGGGTCCCAAGTTAGATCCTTGTGGAACTCCTGATGTCGATATAAATCTTGGAGATTTCACTCCTTCATATTCTACGAAAAACTCTCTGTTAATCAAAAAAGATTTCAATAAACGTCTAATTTTTTCAGAGATGCCAAATTGGTAGAACTTTCTCAGAAGGTGATGGCGAGGGATTTTATTAAAGGCTTTGCCGAAATCCGTGTACACCACATCAACTGGTTTTCGTTCATCAAGAGAGACAGAGTCGGAAAATTCTCAGACCTCAACATTAGGTTGTATAAGATATATAGGGGAGTGGAAAGCAACTCTATGTTTTCTTTCAAAAAGTTCATCGGTATATTGTCTGGACCCGCTGATAATTTATTTTTTAGATCCCTTCTTTATTTGCTCTACTGTAATTTCCATGATGTTCAAGTGTGCTGCAAAATTATATGTTTCGACACATGCGTCACTCTGATCTGGTGGTTCGTTGTAAACACTTTTGAAGAAACTGTTACATTCGAATACCAAAATAGTTCTTTATGTAATAAGGATCATAAAGACGATCATTATGGTACAAGTCGTGAATGTTATCGGGCGAGGCGTAGCCGAGTCCGATAACACGGCGTGTGCCATAATGATTGTTTATGATTCGTATTACATACAAAATTTTATCTGATGGCATTTATATCAATACATTTGAATAAACTTTTTTGATCAAACCATCACATGTTTTCCTTATAGAAATTCGTTATGGTACTTAGTCCCGTAATGAGCTTCCTCATGTCATCAAAATTGAGTGACATAACGTTGTCATTATGACATGCCATCAGATAATAGTAATTTACGTCATAAGTCCGGGAAACGCATTTTTACAGTACGAGTCGAAATGTTTACGGACAAGGCGACGAAGGAGCCGAGTCCGTAATTTTGAGACGAGTTACTGTAAAAGTTTCCCGGTCGTATGTCGTAATGCGTTTTATTTCATACTGCAGACCCGTTTTATTTCATACTGCAGACACTAAATCTTACATTAATAAAACAAAATGTCAACAGACAAAATGTCGACAAACAATAACATTCCCGAAGATGTTTTGCGTAAATATAATGAAGCTGCCGGCTCTCTGATTCCCACAAAATCATCAGAAAGGTACCTTAGCGAATATAAACAGTTCTGCGACTGGAAAAGGGTAAGCGCAGTCAGTGAAATCAATGAGGAAATAATGCTGGCGTATTTGTTTGATCTGGTAAGTTGCACTTAATATTCTTTTGAAGGAATCATTATTGGTGATTTTCTAGTCGAAGAAAATGTCCAGTTCTTCACTCTGGTCAAAGTATTCGATGGTTAAAGCCATGCTACAATTTAATGAAAACGTGGATATATCAAAATTCTCTAAACTGCGAGCGTTCCTTAAAAATCAGTCTGTTGGCTATCAACCTAAACAACCCAAAACACTCACCAGAAAAGAATTGGTGAAATTTGTGAAAGAGGCACCAGATCAACAATATCTTTTGGCAAAGGTAATAATTTTAGATGTACATTTCAATATTTACTGATAATTTTGTGTTCTTGTTAGATTGTTGGTTTAATCGCCGTCGCTGGTGGTTGTCGCCGCGAAGAGATATATGAAATGTCTTTGGATGACATCCAGGAAACTTCTACACAATTGGTAATCACAATCCCTTTTTCAAAAACGAATCAAAGAAGAGTATTTACGGTCATTGATAAAATGGACGGCATAAGTGTGTTGGAACTGTTCCGAAGATACGTTGCCTTGCGGCCCAAAGGTTTAGGTCACAACAAATTGTTCGTAGGATACCGTAATGGCAAGTGCATTTTCCAGCGCGTTGGAATTCACACAGTCGGTGGAGTTCCCAAGAAAATAGCGGAATTAGCAAATCCCGAGTTGTACACCGGCCATAGTTTTCGCCGCACATCGGCGACTTTACTCACAAATGCGGGAGCGGAATTTTCCGTTCTCAAAAGACATGGAGGATGGAAGAGTTCCTCCGTGGCAGAAAAGTATATTGAGGATTCGTTGGAATGAAAGAACAAAGTGGCTAAAATGATCCAGGGAGGAGAAAGTTTTGTGCAAGTCTTAACTGAGAAATCTAAAGAAATTATTAGTACAAGTGCTTGCTCGAGTTCCACTCTCCACGATGGTTTACCGAAAGTTGAAATAACTGGGAATACAGATTGCACAATTCATGTTACTTTTAATGTTTAGATTGTATTTGATTACATGTTTATCATTTTGTGTTGTTTTCACAATAAATTGTTTGATTCTTGCTCCTGAAGAAGCTGGCCACTCGCGCTAGCGAAACGTCAGGAAGAAATTCCAAAAATCGACGGCCTTCAAGCCCGAAGAGAAGTAGTTATACTAATAACCTCGGCCGCGAAAGCCTTAACCATTTTGTTACGATGCAGTATGAAATAAAAGATATTTACGTGGTCTAGTATTCAGCAGTGGCACACATTCTTCAATGACTGATCCAAGGGTTTGCTGAAATAACGGAACAGCTGTATTCATATCAGTATGATTTTTCAAAGGGTTCCAGTTTATGTTGTTCATTAGATTCAGAAATAATACCCTATCAATGCGTTTGAAATCGAAACGTTTTTCTTTTGCTGTGAATATTTTTTCTTTATTTTGCTCAAGTGTCACATTTATTTGAAGAGCAGGATAATGAGTGTCTATTGAAACTAAAGGATCATTGTCGTTTATCACCTCACATACTAGGTTGGTAGGCAAAAATACTCGATCAAGCAAACGATCATTCTGATTCAGAATATTGTTATGTTGCTGGAGATCACAAAAATTAACAAACATATTGAGTCGTGTCGTACGTGCGGTTATCTCTCCAGTAGCGTAAAAATTCTGCATTTCCGGAATATTGAAGTCACCAAAAACAATAGATTCATTTATTCTCGGAATATTCTCAGTAAAGTCGAAGCATTCTCCATAGTCTTCAAATGGCAGATCAGGAGGAAGAAGGAGGAAGATATCCTAACAGAAGTTGTACGAATTTTGTCTGATTTATGAACACTTTAACACACACAATATCAATATTCTGATTCGGATAGGTAATACTCACAGACTCTGAATTGTAATAGTTGCTGTCAATCGCAATCATTACACCACCACTCCGTGTACCGTGTCCTCGATCAGTGCGATAGACCACCAAAGTCTCGGGAAACAATTCATTATTACTAACACCATCTCGCAACCAAGTTTCAGAAACTGCAATAATTTTTTGATCACTGCCCAGCACGTTTTTTAAAGAAGTATGGGTTTTAGTGTTGAGACCTCAGCAATTTTGATATTTTATGGGGAGTTCATGTTCACAATTCATTGAGCTGCTGGATGAGCGGTGTAGTTTTTTTTCTTGATCACCGGAGTTCCGTGGTTATAACCGATATAGAGATTATCCTCTCCATTCCTCTTACGACCTTTAATTTCCTCCGTCAATTCCTTCACGGGATCACGTTGTCGGATAGTAAGGTCACCCTTGATTCTTATGTTCTTATAATCTTCGATGGGAATATACGATGGATTCCGATACATCAAAGTTCCTCGTTCTTTTTCATTTCGAATTACCGTGAAACCTTCAATTCAAGAAATACACTTTTTTTCTGACCATGCAGACAAGAGTATCCGAAATTCTGATGACTATTATAGTCATCATAATTTCGGATACTCTTTTCATATACAGGCTCCATTCAGTACTATCTGTTCTGGAGACACTTCGAAATCAAAAGTGCACTAATCATCTGGTGTCGAAGCCGAAATAACCGTGGAACGGACGATTTGGGATGCAGGCTTATAAATACATATGCATTATTTCACGAGTTTTCACGTCAAGCCGTTTGCTCTTGCTCAACAGTTCCAAAGACCAAATTTGAAGCAGATTCTGCCTATGTTGCCACATAAAGTGTTTTTACTATATATTATTCCAGAGCGGAACTGTTCCGCACTGGAATAGGATTACATAAGACTATATTGAAACGAACATTATAGGCTTAGTCATCGATTCCAACATGAAATTGATTTTTTGATGATCCTGGTGAAATTATTAAAATACCAGTTGTCGTACGAACTTTGACTTCATTCTTGTGATCACCCATGAATCTACCAATTTGAAAGAGGAACGACATAAAAAAGACATCAAAAATGTCTACACATTCAGGAATGATTTTCTCACGACAATAAAATGTTAATTAAAAATATATTTGATCGTGAATCGATTTTAATTGTGGCTTCTGAAAATAAAATAATCCTCGATTTATTGTATCGTCATTATGATATATGGACTGTCAGACAAAAACCACCTACTTTGAATTCGAATGAGGATTTTGTTCAGATATTGTTTATTCTACACAGGTTATCAATCATCAGTAAGATATCACTTTGGTGCAGAGTTTTGCCGAGCACTGACGAAAAGTGCTTCGAGCACTAAGCACTCTTGGAAAGTTCCCACGAAACTCAAGCACCAAGCACTCATATTGACGAAATAAATGCTCGCGATTGGTGAGAAATATCAAAAAGTAAGGGTAAAAACCTAGTGGAGCAGCGCAATGGCGATGAATGAACAATAGGAATAAAAGGGGCTCTAGTCGAAAATAATACAAGGGTTATTGATTTGTTGTGTATGGTGTAAGGTCAAGTGTCAAGAACAACATATTGTTTTACGACCTCGTGATCCCTGTGGAAATTGAGAAAGAATCGTGTTTTGTTAAAAAATAATATTTTTGACAATAATGTCGGTTCTCGTGAGTGTCATCAAAAATATGCACCTCTATAAAAATGAAGGGGACGGAACGGAACAGAATTTCCTTTAATTCTTGTCGCATTTATCTTTGCTGTAAAGTACCTACTCTATCGCAATTGCACATATCGCAATTGCACAATTTCCAAAGTTAGATATGCTAACCACTACACTACCGAGACCACATATACTTCCTCAAACTCGAAAAAGACAAAATTGTGCAACAAATGTAGTCTGCGCAAAGCCTACGACCACAAGACATAAAAGTGCGACAAAGCCTACTTGTTCTTCATGCTACCAGCGGCTGTGATACGACTTCAGCAATCTTTCAACAAAGGCAGGCAAAATTCATCGGTACTTGAGAAGAATAAACACTTAGCAGTACACTCAAGTTTTTAATGACTATAATTCTTGGCTGTGGTTGAAGCAGGACAGCGTTTTTTTATCAATGTATGGTGCTAAACCTCCAGACACATCCTTAAATTTGGACCGTCACCGGTGGATATAATGATATAATATAATAGTAATAACTAAAAGCAAATCCAATCTCGCCTTGGAAATTGTGCAACTGCGATAGAGTAGGTACTCACATCTACAGACACTCTGCATCGAAACTATCAACTTTACAGCAAAAATAAATGCGACAAAAATTTAAGAAAATTCTGTCCCGTTCCATCCCCTTCATTTTTATAGAGGTGCTTATTTTTGATGAAACTCTCGAGAACCGGCATATTTGTTACAAATATTATTTCTTAACAAAACACGATTCTTTCTCAATTTCCACAGGGTTTACGAGGTCGTAAAACAATATGTTGTTCTTGACACTTGACCTTACACCATACACAAGAAATCAATAACCCTTGTATTATTTTCAACTAGAGCCCCTTTTATTGCTCGACGACTGGTCTATTTCTTATGACATTGTTTATTCATCGCCATTGCGCTGCTCCACTATGTTTTTACTCTTACTTTTTGATATTTCTTACAAATCGCTAGCATGTATTTCGTCAATGTGAGTGCTTGGTGCTTGAGTTTCGTGAGTATTATTCAAGGGTGCTTAGGGCTCGAAGCACTTTTCGTCAGTGCTCGGCACAACTCTGCACCAAAGTGATACTGATGATTGATAACCTGTGTAGAATAAACACTACAATATCTGAACATAATCCTCATTCGAATTCAAAGTGGGTTGTTTCTGTCTGAGAGCCCATATATCATAATAACGATACAATAAATCAAGGAACATTTTATTTTCAGAAGCCACAATTAAAATTGATTCACGATCAAATATATTTTTAAGTAACATATTATTGTCGTGAGAAAATCATTCCTGAATGTGTAGACATTTTTTATGTCTTTTTTATGTCGTCCCTCTATCAAATTGGTACATTCATGGGTGATCACAATAATGAAGTCAAAGTTCGTACGACAACTGGTATTTTAATAATTTCACGAGGAAAATCATCAAAAAATCAATTTCATGTTGGAATCGATAACTATGCCTGTATTATTCGTTTCAATATAGTCCAATATAATCCTATTACAGTGTGGAACAGTTCCGCTCTGGAAAGATATATAGTTTAAATACTCTTTGTGGCAACATAGGCAGAATCAGTGTCAGATTTGGTATTTCGAACTGTCGAGCAAGGGCAGACGGCAACTTGACGTGAAAACTCGTGAAATAATGCGTATGTATTTGGATGCCTGTGTACCAAATCGTCCGTTCCACGGTTATTTCAGCTTCGACACCGGAGGGTTTGTGGACTTTTGATTTCGAAGTGTCTCCAAAACAGATAGTACTGAATGAAGCCTGTATTTTCATCAGAATTTCGGATACTCTTCTCTGCATGGTCAGACACCACGAAAATAATAGTAATAATATTTATTCACCAGAATAAATGATTATACAATGGAATATGCTAATAATATCAGTATTATTTCTGAGTTTCAGTTTACCTTATTACAACATTAGTAAGTTCGAATGGGTATGAATAAGAAAGAAGTAACCACAAAAGAAGATCCTTGAATTTGTTGGATTTCTTTATTTCAATATCCGTTCACATGCACTTACTCTGAGATCACCATTTCTTCTAATTCAAGATCACATCAACATTGTTGGAAAATGCATCTTTTGCATGTAGTTTTTCAATTGTGCCTTCGTATATTTTGAGTATTCTGTATATTGATGTAAAAAACTGAAGTATGTCATTATTATTGATATTCAGATAGTTGTCAGTTAGTAATGAAGAATCGTTTTCCCACTGAAATCATCGCCTTGTTACGGGTCTCTTTTGCCTATGAGTCGAATCACTCAATGAGAATCAAAACGCCAAATTCAAGTTCTATTCTGGGCTCACCAATACACACATAATGAACACTTGTCAATCCTATTTGCAATCCGTCATTGAGCTTCGTCAAGTTTTACCGAACTGAACGAAACAACTAATGTTCTCATTAAGTGGTCAACTCTCAACTGTCCTCATCTTCTGGAACACTCAATTGAGTTCTAAAAAATTGAATATTCGGTATGGAAAAATACATTTCATTTACAAAATATAACCTTTACCTGTCAAGACATTAGAGGCTAATTTGTTTACCTTCTGCTTCCATCATATTTTTGATTTCCATGAATGACATTACTTCTGCTTAGGCATCCAGCAAAAAAAAAGGTCAGCAAGAACCGTCGAGGTTTTCAGGAAAAAAAATGAATGGTTCCTCCATGTGGTAGGCTTTTCATTTCTCGCGATTTTAGCGGATTATTTTCTGAAAAACGTTCGAAATTTCTGAATCTCGATAATTTGGGTAACAGGACCAAATTCACACCATTGTGGAGATTATTTCTCGAATTTCGAACACCTCAGCGTGTTATGTTCGATAACCACCTTGAGGCCACCCAACTCCCAAGGTATGTCATTCATCTATTGAAAGGGTTATGTGGAATGCCATCACCGAGTAGTATTTTTCAGGCCTCATTCTTTTCTTTCTTGCCATTTGGTGAAAACCTTCGTAGTACTGTACTGTGGCAAGACCCGTGGATTCCAGCAGTCCCTGAGGTTGAAACTGCCTGTGAGAATGAGCTGTCTTACCACATCAGTGTGCTTTTCCTTCCTGACAAGTAGAGGATTTAGTTTGCTGAGACTGTTTGCGGTGACCACCTGTTGTCTATTGATAGAGCACTATTGGGGGGATTCGTGCTGTACTGTGGGAATCAGCTGCAACCTATTGCCCTGGTTTTGGTGCCTGAGCAGACTTGAGGATGCCCAGATTAGACAGATAAGCCCATAAGTTTAGTTTATGTCATAACGGATCTGACTTTTTAGTCTGATATACGGTGTTATAATCACATACTGATCCAGTAATAACCCAGAGACAGTTGAGATTCTCAACACAATTTTTTTTCGGTGCCAGTTACCTAAAATAGGTTTCATAGTGAGATAAAGGAAACTTGTTGAAATACTCCCTTTTTTTCTTTTTCCCCTTCCCGTTTTATTCCAAAAGGGACCCGGAAATTCCCCTTAAAAAACCAACCCCCCAACCCCCCCCCAAAATTTCCCCCCCAAGTTGAGTTCAATTTTTTTTCATTTTTTTTTTGCCTTCCCCCATTTTAAAAACCAAAACCCCCCCCCTTAATTTTTTACAATTTTCCATTCCCTCCCTTTCCCACCGGCCACCAGGTAGGGACCATCGGGAACCGAAAAGCGGTCCGCCGGCCCCCGCACGGGACCCGGGGAAAATCCAGGTTTCCCCCCTTTTTTTTAACCCCTTCCCCCACCGCCCCCGGCCAAAAGGACTACGGACAAAAAAACCCCAACCAGAATAAAATAACCATTTTTTTTTTTTTTTTTATTTTTTTTTATGAACCCCTCCCATCTCCACTGAGCAAGGGTATGTGCAGAAAGCATTTGCTTTGCATAACAAATTTGGCGCCCATCTTGTTGTATGTTTTTTTTCTGACATTGACGGTGTTGGTTGATTCTGGCGTACGGACTGCTTTGACGTTCTGAAGATTTTTGTCCGTTTCATACTACAACGGTACTGGCTTTTGTGGTTGCGGACTTCTGGAGTCGTTTTCTTCCATTTTTTTCACGTGGGAGTGGGGTCAGTTGCCCTGCTCATTTTTTCTCTCAATCTAACTATATTTGATATTTTCTAAAAATTTACAGACCTCTGATTGTTCAATTTTTCATTGAGTTTTCTAGCTATTTCTCTTTATTTTTTTTCCTAACTGGAAGTCCGGCTTCTTGGGGATGAGATCACGTTGAACTTCAAATCCGTGGTTTTTCTATAGGAGCCACTGTTATCAGAATAGGGCTACTTTGCGAGATGTTTTGCGGTTGGAGCGTTCAGGTGAACGTTTGACATTGAATTTATCAAGAATAATCCGAATCATAACTCACATTTGTGGTATTGACCTAGAGGAAAATTGCAATTTTGTTGTATAGCAGAACGTTCGAACGCATATATTCCCGTCTTCTCCATCTAACTTCAGATTGTGAGAGTAAGGTGTGAAAATAATCAGGATTTCACGCGATTCACTTATATCTCGTTGCGAGCTATTACGGCAGAACTCAATCTCTCGCAGAGAGGGGACGACCGGTTAGTCGGCCCAGCCATCCCAAACTTCGTTGCTGGACGAACCCGTTCCTCTCATACCAGAGATGGCAGGTTCAGGCCCTTCTGTAGCACATGGAGAGGAGGGAGAACTTGGATGGAGCAGATGGGCTAGGTTGAGACTCATGCATTGGTGTGGGAGTGAGTTGCGAACATTGGACCCCGAGGAAGAAAGGATTTCGAGAGAGATAGAGAGACTTCGTAAATTTTGAACTGAGGTGGCCTTTACTTGATGGCTCATTAAACAAGAGATATTAGACCTTTTGTCGATATGTCTTGAACAAAATTACTTTCAATTTGACAATAAAGTATACTCTTCATCTGACGGTTTGATCATGGGAAATCCGCTAAGTCCTCTACTGGCAGAAATTTTCATGGACAATCTGGAAAATATAATTCATAAACATCCACTGTCGCAACAGTTTTTGTAATTGGTACAGATATGTAGATGACGTTATAGTTTGTTTTAAAGGCACCAACAGACAATTAGATACATTTCATGAATATATTAACACTATTCATCCAAATATTCAATTCACAATAGAGATGGAAACAGATAATTCAATTAATTTCTTAGACTTGACAATAGGTAAAGCCAACAGCAAACACCACTTTGCTATTTTTCATAAACCTTCCCACACTGATATCACTATTCATAATAATTCGGTACATCCATATAAACATAAAATATCAGCATACCATAGTATGATACACAGATTAGTAAACATTCCTCTTTCTGTGGACAATTTCAACAAAGAATTAAATATCATAAAACAAATAGCAGTTAACAATGGATATCAAGTCAAATTAATAGAAAATATTCTTGCTAAAAAACTACATAGAAAAGCTATCCAAGAAGTGTACCCCACTTTGAGGACCCATGACAATAATTATAGAATCTTAACTTATTCAGGACCTGCTACGGAAAAAGTAGCTTCATTTTTGCATAAACAAAATTTAAAAGTAGCATATAGAACAGATAACACGTTGGGAAGGTTTATCAAGAATAACAAAGATAAAACAATAAAAGATGAAAAATCAGGAGTTTATAAATTGAATTGTGGATCTTGCTCCAAAGTATATATTGGCCAGACAGGTAGACCATTCAAAAACCGCATACGTGAACATCGTATGAATTATGAAAAGAAAACAACTCATTCATCATATGCCAATCATATTTTGGAGGAAGGCCATGACTTCGATAAAAATTTCGAAATTCTGCATGTTGAAAATAAGGGCATTAGACTTAATTATTTAGAATTTTTGGAAATCAATAAATTAAAAAATTCAAATTGTTTGCTAAATGATCAATTGGATCTCAATAGTTCCCCTTTGTTGAACTTATTCAATCAATAAGTAACTATGGTCCGATATCATAATTATTATTAGGAATCAGTATCAGTTATCAGCATCAGTTAGGAATCATCATCATTGTCAGTGGTATTATTCTAGGAATCATAGATAATTAGAGTAGGCCCTGATATATTCAAGGAGCTTTTAGCGAAGAATAATTTAGTGTTTAAATACATTCGCTTGATAAAGGTACAGTGTACCGAAACATGTCGCGAAGACAATAAATTTTGTGGAAATTTAATCGTGTCTACCTTATAGCGTAATGACTTCGTAAATCTTTAGCCGCTGGTACTAGTCTTCAGCCAGATAAAGTTTACAATGCCTCTGACGTTCCACGAAGACATGAAAAAAATGAAAATTCTAAAGGTGCTGGTGGAAGATATATATTTAACCAAGCATCTGAAAATGACATCACCAGGCGAAGCATTGGCACCAAACCCAAGGAACCTGTCCATCCTTCCAAATTTAGAGGACTTTCTCTCGATCGAGGGCAACCAGCCTCAAGAAGTTGGGAATACTACAAAGGCGCAAATTCAACCGTCAATTTACCTGATCCAAGAAACCGTCTTCCTTACGCTTCAGATTCTTTCGATCCAATACATCAAAGGGAACCTGATTTCATAGATTTCCAGTCTCGATACGGACAGGTAGATGTGAGCCGTTGGAACTTGAGGTATGATGGGTTTTCTAGTGTGACAAACTTCCTAGAGCGCGTCGAGGAATTGCGTTTGTCACGTGGTGTACCGAAGGAACGTCTTCTCCAATCACTTCCAGAACTATTGACGAGGGATGCCCTCTTATGGTACAGGATGGAACACTTCTCATCATGGGATGAGTTCGTTAGGAAAATTCGAGATGCGTTCCAACCTCATGACTATGAACTCACACTAATGGATGAGATCAGGCGAAGAACACAAGGGTCACAAGAACGAGTGATCAACTTCGTGTCGATCATGGAGAATCTTTTCAGGAAACTTTCTGAAAAGTAATGAATGGATCCCTCTGCTGGAATTGCGGAAAAACAGGTCATCGTTTCCGGAAATGTAGCGAAGCTCGGAAGCTGTTTGGCTTCAAATGTGGCCGCCCTAATACCACCAGTACATCCTGTCCTAGTTGCACAAAAAACTTGCGCCCGGCGAGACAGTAGGCCTGCTGTCAGAACGATCGCCTAGTAACCCTTTGGCCGATGGAAGAAATAGAATTATTTTAGATTACGTTTTGGCACATGCTAGAAATGTTGAAAGGCCGTGTCTACACGTGAACATTTTGGGGCAAGATTTTCTCGGGTGGCTTGATAGTGGAGCGACGAGAACAACCCTGGGAAAATCTGGTTGGGAAATTCTGAAAGGTCTATGCCACATAGATCGGGAGAAGAGCAGAGTTTGCACTGTTGCCAATGGCGAGAGATGTGATGTTGTTGGTTCCGTTTCCCTACCAATTCGGTTGAGAGATCGAGTTAGAGTTCTTAGAGTTTTAGTAGTTCCAGATTTGGCACATAGTAGATGGAGTAGATTTTTGCTCTCAAATGCAAATTCTTCCGGATTTATATGCAGGAGACTCGTTCTTCCGACGAAACGATTCGATGGAACTTTGCGATATGGCTGGTATACGGGATAGTGACTCGTTGACGGAGGACCAACGGCATCAACTCAATTCTGTGGTTGAAGGAGCTTTCGCAACAATGGGTAAAGGTTTGGGGTGTACGCACTTGGTCGAGCATGAAATCAGGACCAATTCCCCCCCAATAAAACAGATGTACTACCCCATATCACCTGCACTACAGAAGATTGTGAATGAAGAGTTGGATGACATGTTGTCAAAGGACATAGTCGAACCATCTACATCACCGTGGTCGTCACCTATAGTGATGGTGCGGAAGTCAGATGGTGGATAGAGATTTTGTATTAACTATAAACAACTGAATGCAGTTAGTACTCCTGACGCTTATCCAATTCCTTATGTTAGTTCTATACTGGATCGGTTACGCGATGCGCGCTATCTATCAACACTTGACATCAAAACAGCGTACTGGCAGATTCCTTTGGCTAAAGAATCTCGTCCACTCACTGCTTTCACTGTGCCGAATCGAGGGCTCTTTCAGTTCAAACGTATGCCATTCGAATAACATTCAGCGCCTGCCACTTGGCAGCGTTTGATTGACCGAGTCATCGGAGCAGAGTTTGAAAACTACGTCTTTGTGTATCTCGATGACTTGATCATTTGTACTCCAGATTTCGAGAGGCATATCAATCTCTTGCAGGAAATAATGAAACGGTTGAGCCAAGCAGGTCTGACACTTAATAGGGAAAAGTGCAAGTTTTGTCGTTCTGAGCTCAAGTACTTGGGGTATGTGGTGAACTCGTCCGGGCTACTGGTAGACCCAGAGAAAGTAGAGGCAATACTTCGAATTCCCATTCCGAAAAGTGTATCGGAGGTGAGAAGGATCGTGGGCCTTGCTTCTTGGTACCGGAGGTTCATACCTTCTTTTTCCACGGTGGTAGCGCCCATGACTCGATTAACTCAGAAGAACAGGCCATTCCTCTGGGACAAAGAGTGCGAAGATTCTCTGAACAGTGTCAAACAACATTTAATTTCTGTTCCAATTTTATCCTGCCCTGATTTCAATCTTCTATTTGTGGTGGAAACAGATGCATCAGATTATGGGCTGGGTGCTGTCTTATCTCAACGCCATGCTGATGGAGAAAAAGTGTTACCTCAGTGGGTCTCTCACCAAAGCCGTCCTCTTCGCAGTTGAAAAACTGAGACCATACCTAGAGGGTACCAAATTCACCGTGGTCACAGATCACTGGAGTATCGAGTGGTTGTATAGCATCAAGGAACCGGTAGGACGTATTGCCAGATGGGCTCTCAGGATGCAACATTACGATTTTGATGTTATACATCGCAAGGGACGAGATCATTTAGTGCCGGACGCATTATCTAGGGCTGTTCCCGTGATCGATGTCCTCTCCGACCCCACTACAGTTGCTCCTGGACCCACGTCTGACAAATGGTTTATCGGGATGCATGGAAAAGTTGAAGATTTCCCATTTAAATATCCCCTCTGGAGAGTAGAGAATGACAAATTATTCCGAAAATCTAACTTTCGATTTTCCCGGTTGTCTGGTGAGGAATGGCTTACTGTTGTCCCCAAAGATGGAAGACAGGAGATCATCAAAGACCACCATGACTCTCCCACTTGTGAGCATCTTGGCGTTTCAAAAACCGTTGCGCGCATATCTCAGAGGTATTATTGGCCTAAGTTACGAGCAGATGTCGGGAGATACATCAGAAGATATCCCACTTGCCTCCGAACTAAGCCCGAACAGAAGGCACCAATAGGGCGGATGCTCTCCGCCCAAGTCACCGCCAGCCGTCCTTGGGAGTTGGTTAGCGTGGACTTGTTGGACCATTGCCTCGTTCGTCATCGGGGTTCTGTTATATTCTGTTTTATTTTATCAGTGTTACACTAAGTTTGTCTTATTATTTCCCATTCGCACAGCAACTGCTGCGAACGTGCTGAAGTGGTTAGAAGACCACGTCATCTTAGTATACGGTGCACCAAAGAAAATAATAGTCGACAATGGTCCCCAGTTTCGCAGTGACCTCTTCCAATCTACAATACGCAAATATAACATTAAGATCCAGTTTACCGCAAATTACCATCCTCAAGCTAACCCGGTTGAACGGGTTCATCGGGTAATAAAGACCGTGCTATCCGCCTATATCTCGGAGAATCACCGACAATGAGACAAGTTTCTTGCTAAGGTTGCCTTCGCGATACGATCGGCTAAACATGAAGTGACAGGGATGATGCCCAACCTGTTGAACTTCGGAAGAGAGGTGAGTCTGGATGGAGCCGACGAAAGAGTACACCCGCCTACCATCGACGGAGAAAAACATCCGGAAGAGTTGGACAAAATGTTCGAAGTAGTTCGCAGAAGACTACGCGAATCCTATGAGAAGAGCCGCAAATTGTATAATTTGCGACACCGCAATAAAAAATTTCAACTAAACCAGATGGTATGGAAACGAAATTATGTTCTCTCTTTATAGCCTGTTTATATATTTGCGACTTTCATTCAACTTCGAGCCCTTGAGACATTTAATACACCGGTTAGGTGATTTGTTTGCTACATTTTTTAGCGACCGTGACAGGACCAATGGAGAAAGTATTGAAAGCTCTAACTTACACCGAACTTCGTTCGAACGATTGTATGAAGAGTCGATGAAACTATTACTTGACCCGAATCATGACATTGCCGATATCGAAGGAAATCTTAGAGCTTTGGAGCAGAAGATGGAAGTCATGATGGAACTCGATAGACAGCTGTTACACTTGATGTTGGAAGGTGATACGCCGCTCGAGGACATCGATGCTGAAACTGCGATTGCGGATGGAATCTTAGGGAAGTATAATAGACTTGAGGCAAGAGTAGAGATAAGCTCGAATAAGGAAACTTTGTCATTGATAGAGTTCAAAAAGTTTGATGGTGATATAAAGGATTGGTTATCTTTCTGGGCCCAATTCAAACGAATACACGAAGATCAACTTATCGAAACGGAAGATAAATTCCAATACCTTATTCAAGCAACTTCCCCGAAATCACGTGCTCGACGTCTTGTAGAAAGCTATCCTCCAACTAATGACAACCACCCAAAGGTTATTGATTGTCTTAAATCTCGTTTTGGTAGGGATGATTTGCTGGTAGACTTTTATGTGAGACAATTTTTAAAATTGGTTTTGAACAATATAAATTCAAAGTCAGAACTCAGTTATCTTTACGATCAAATTGAGTCTCAATTAAGATCACTCGAAACTTTGGGAGTCAACTCAGATACTTGTGCGGCAATGCTTTATCCGCTAGTAGAGTCATGTTTGCCAGAAAATACTTTGGGAGTTTGGCAGCGCAGCACAACTTATGATGTTTCGTCTTCATTGAAAAATCGTTTAGACTTATCAATGAGTTTTCTGAAAAAAGAAGTTGAAAGTGAAGAAAGAATTTCATTAGCTATGTCAGGTTTTGGAAATAGTAATACAAAACACGTAGAACTCCAATCAAAAACCTATCCTATGCCTACTGCTTCCGGACTTCTCGCCAAAAGTAAATCCACAAAATGTGTTTTTTGTAAGAAATTTCATCTTTCGTCTGACTGTGATGATGATAGTATGAAAAAATTGTCTTTTGATGAAAAACGAAAAATATTGATAGATCACGGTAGATGTTATATATGTCTCAGATTTGGACATCTTGCAAGAAAATGTAAAGTAGATATAAGATGTTCCACATGTAATGAAAAACACGCTACCATAATGTGTTCCAAGAAAACCCCTGTTTCAGAATCGAATTCTGGAAATTCGTCTGTCGCAGTTGACAACTTATCGAATACGACACATCATGATGAAACTTTACTCCAGACACTCGTTGTACATCTCAGTAGTAATTTCAAAAATCGATTGGTTAGGGAGGTTAGGGCCATAATTGATACTGGGTCGCAACGATCCTATATTGTTAAACACACAGCAGTAGAAATGAAAAATGATCCTGTGGGTTCAGAACAATTGATTCATGCTCTCTTTGGTGGTACTAACTCGGAAATTAGTCATCATAATCGATACAGAATTACCCTAAAAATCTTGATGACAAGTATATTTGTAATTTTGATGCTCTTGATCAGCCACTGATTTGTAGTAATGTGATTTCTGTACGAGAAGGTCCATGGAAAAATTAACTAGCTGAATTGGGTATCACGATTACAGATACGAAAGATGCTCCGATAGGAATTCTGATTGGGGCTAATATTGCAGGAAAACTTATTACAGGAAAACGATATTCTCTGCGATGCGGGCTGGTGGCGATGAAGACTTTCCTGGGTTGGATCCTGATAGGTAAAATTCCCAAAGTCGATTCTGACATATCTGAGGCTTCTTCAATGTTGGTTTCTTCTCTTTTCTGTAATAACGATATATCTTAGTTGTTGGATTTGGAAACACTGGGTATTTCAGATCCTGGAAAGAAGAAGGAGAGGAAGGAGATCGAAGCAGATATAATGAATGATTTTTTTTAATCAATTTGTGTCAACAGTGATGGCAGGTACGAGGTAGGATTGACGTGGATTGATGGTCATCCCCCACTATTGAATAATTTTGATATGGTATCGAAACGATTGGAAAATTTGATGAAAAATTAGGAATAATAATAATAATAATAATCTTTATTTCGAAAGTATGTAAGTACAGCAAACAACTCACAGTATCAGTACCTAGAACGAAATAGGCGTCCATGTACATATAAACATTAAACAAAAATCTGAAAATTGGCCAGAAAATCTCATTTTACCAAATTGCATTTATATATTCCTTTACATCGTACGGTTCTAGTTCTACTAACAGTTTGTGTATGCCTTTTTTAAAATCATTCAGATTCGTGATAGATTTCATAATATTTGGAAGCTTATTGAAAAATTTGATGCAACTATAGTGAGCTCCTTTTTCTGACAAAGAAAGTCTGTGTATGGGATAAGTATAATCTAATGTTCCTCTTCCAATCTACAATTCGTAAATATAACATTAAGATCCAGTTTACCGCAAATTACCATCCTCAAGCTAACCCGGTTGAACGGGTTCATCGGGTAATAAAGACCGTGCTATCCGCCTATATCTCGGAGAATCACCGACAATGAGACAAGTTTCTTGCTAAGGTTGCCTTCGCGATACGATCGGCTAAACATGAAGTGACAGGGATGATGCCCAACCTGTTGAACTTCGGAAGAGAGGTGAGTCTGGATGGAGCCGACGAAAGAGTACACCCGCCTACCATCGACGGAGAAAAACATCCGGAAGAGTTGGACAAAATGTTCGAAGTAGTTCGCAGAAGACTACGCGAATCCTATGAGAAGAGCCGCAAATTGTATAATTTGCGACACCGCAATGAAAAATTTCAAATAAACCAGATGGTATGGAAACGAAATTATGTTCTCTCTTTATAGCCTGTTTATATATTTGCGACTTTCATTCAACTTCGAGCCCTTGAGACATTTAATACACCGGTTAGGTGATTTGTTTGCTACATTTTTTAGCGACCGTGACAGGACCAATGGAGAAAGTATTGAAAGCTCTAACTTACACCGAACTTCGTTCGAACGATTGTATGAAGAGTCGATGAAACTATTACTTGACCCGAATCATGACATTGCCGATATCGAAGGAAATCTTAGAGCTTTGGAGCAGAAGATGGAAGTCATGATGGAACTCGATAGACAGCTGTTACACTTGATGTTGGAAGGTGATACGCCGCTCGAGGACATCGATGCTGAAACTGCGATTGCGGATGGAATCTTAGGGAAGTATAATAGACTTAAGGCAGGAGTAGAGATAAGCTCGAATAAGGAAACTTTGTCGTTGATAGAGTTCAAAAAGTTTGATGGTGATATAAAGGATTGGTTATCTTTCTGGGCCCAATTCAAACGAATACACGAAGATCAACTTATCGAAACGGAAGATAAATTCCAATACCTTATTCAAGCAACTTCCCCGAAATCACGTGCTCGACGTCTTGTAGAAAGCTATCCTCCAACTAATGACAACTACCCAAAGGTTATTGATTGTCTTAAATCTCGTTTTGGTAGGGATGATTTGCTGGTAGACTTTTATGTGAGACAACTTTTAAAATTGGTTTTGAACAATATAAATTCAAAGTCAGAACTCAGTTATCTTTACGATCAAAGTGAGTCTCAATTAAGATCACTCGAAACTTTGGGAGTCAACTCTGATACTTGTGCGGCAATGCTTTATCCGCTAGTAGAGTCATGTTTGCCAGAAAATACTTTGGGAGTTTGGCAGCGCAGCACAACTTATGATGTTTCGTCTTCATTGAAAAATCGTTTAGACTTATTAATGAGTTTTCTGAAAAAAGAAGTTGAAAGTGAAGAAAGAATTTCATTAGCTATGTCAGGTTTTGGAAATAGTAATACAAAACACGTAGAACTCCAATCAAAAACCTATCCTATGCCTACTGCTTCCGGACTTCTCGCCAAAAGTAAATCCACAAAATGTGTTTTTTGCAAGAAATTTCATCTTTCGTCTGACTGTGATGATGATAGTATGAAAAAATTGTCTTTTGATGAAAAACGAAAAATATTGATAGATCACGGTAGATGTTATATATGTCTCAGATTTGGACATCTTGCAAGAAAATGTAAAGAAGATATAAGATGTTCCACATGTAATGAAAAACACGCTACCATAATGTGTTCCAAGAAAACCCCTGTTTCAGAATCGAATTCTGGAAATTCGTCTGTCACAGTTGACAACTTATCGAATACGACACATCATGATGAAACTTTACTCCAGACACTCGTTGTACGTCTCAGCAGTAATTTCAAAAATCGATTGGTTAGGGAGGTTAGGGCCATAATTGATACTGGGTCGCAACGATCCTATATTGTTGAATACACAGCAGTAGAAATGAAAAATGATCCTGTGGGTTCAGAACAATTGATTCATGCTCTCTTTGGTGGTACTAACTCGGAAATTAGTCATCATAATCGATACAGAATTACCCTAAAAATCTCGATGACAAGTATATTTGTAATTTTGATGCTCTTGATCAGCCACTGATTTGTAGTAATGTGATTTCTGTACGAGAAGGTCCATGGAAAAATTAACCAGCTGAATTGGGTATCACGATTACAGATACGAAAGATGCTCCGATAGGAATTCTGATTGGGGCTAATATTGCAGGAAAACTTATTACAGGAAAACGATATTCTCTGCGATGCGGGCTGGTGGCGATGAAGACTTTCCTGGGTTGGATCCTGATAGGTAAAATTCCCAAAGTCGATTCTGACATATCTGAGGCTTCTTCAATGTTGGTTTCTTCTCTTTTCTGTAATAACGATATATCTCAGTTGTTGGATTTGGAAACACTGGGTATTTCAGATCCTGGAAAGAAGAAGGAGAGGAAGGAGATCGAAGCAGATATAATGAATGATTTTTTTGAATCAATTTGTGTCAACAGTGATGGCAGGTACGAGGTAGGATTGACGTGGATTGATGGTCATCCCCCACTATTGAATAATTTTGATATGGTATCGAAACGATTGGAAAATTTGATGAAAAATTAGGAATAATAATAATAATAATAATCTTTATTTCGAAAGTATGTAAGTACAGCAAACAACTCACAGTATCAGTACCTAGAACGAAATAGGCGTCCATGTACATATAAACATTAAACAAAAATCTGAAAATTGGCCAGAAAATCTCATTTTACCAAATTGCATTCATATATTCCTTTACATCGTACGGTTCTAGTTCTACTAACAGTTTGTGTATGCCTTTTTTAAAATCATTCAGATTCGTGATAGATTTCATAACATTTGGAAGCTTATTGAAAAATTTGATGCAACTATAGTGAGCTCCTTTTTCTAACAAAGAAAGTCTGTGTATGGGATGAGTATAATCTAATGTTCTGGTACTATATGTGTGTATTGTCTGATTTGTATTAAAGTATTCTCTATTTTTGAACAAAAATAATATACACTCCTGAATATATACTGCTGTTACTGTTAATATTTGTTTTTCTTTAAATCAACCTCTACATGTCTTCCTGAAACCCAGATTGAAGATTGTCCTTATTGTTTTTTTTTTGCCGCAAAGACCTTTTCAGTATCACTAGATGCTCCATGAAAAATCACTCCATATCGATATAGTGCTTCAAAGTTTGAGAAATATAATATTTTCATTACTTTTTGGTTTACATATTGTTTCATAACTCTCATTGTATAGCACACCGAATTCAGCTTTTCACTTAGTATACTAATATGCTCTTTCCATGACAAACACTCATCTAAGGTAATCCCCAAAAACCTGGTGCTGCTAGTCAATGTAATTTCTTGATTATTCAAGTGGATAGTATCTGACACTTGCATATTGAAACGGTTTGTTTTGAATAGTATGCAACTTGTTTTCTCTTTATTTAAAATCAGTCTTTCGTTCTGAAACCAGTTACACAGTGAAAGAAATACTTCAGATGAGCCATTGACTAACCTTTCGAAGCCCTCAGCCATTACCAGTAAGTTTGTGTCATCTGCATAGTTTGTTATTGAGCAATTTTCTATTTCCAAGCACTTTGACATATCATTGATATATAATATGAATATCACCGGACCAATCATGCTTCCCTGGGGAATGCCCAAGCTTATTTGTTTTGAATCTGATATGAAACCTGTGTCGTTCTTTGTGACCATAACCTTTTGACTTCTTCCATAAAGATAAGACTTGAACCATGAAATTGCCTTCCCCTGTATTCCATACTTCTTTTGTTTTTTTATCAGCAATTTGTGATTTATGCAATCATATGCTTTGGTTAAATCTAGGAATAATCCCAAGGCTACTTCATTCTTTTCTAGTGTTTCATAAATGACATGAGTGAACCTATATATGGCAGTTTGGGTCCCCTTTCCCTTCAGGTAGGCATGCTGGCCTTCACAGAAAAAATTGTTTCGTGTCATGAATTCCATCACTCGGTTACACATACATTTTTCAAAAAACTTGGAAAAACCCGATAGCAAGCTGATTGGTCGGTAATTTTCATACTTTGCGGTATCACCTTTTTTATATAGAGGTTTTATTGAAGCTATCTTCAATCTGTCTGGAAAGACTCCTACTTTCAAGGATAAATCTACTACATAAATCTACTACATATGGTTACATATGGTAATGGTTTTGCAATTTCTTTGATACAATATTTTAAAAGTGATGTAGGAACTTCATCATCACCACTGCTAGACTTGTTCTTCAGTCGATATCCAATTTCAATTATTTCTATCAGACTTTGGGACATAGCAAGCATGATTATTATATTCTGTCACCAGACTAGAAGCACATTCAATGAAATGTTTATTAAAATTGTTTGCTATCGTCAAACCTTCTCCCGGTATTTGTATATTGATGTTTTTATTTTTTGCAGAACCCTTTATGTCGTTAATTATTGACCATACACATTTTGACTTATTGTCGGATTGTTCTATTTTATTTTTGAAAGAATTCGCTTTATTTTGTGATAACAATGATTCATATCTTTTTCTAGCATTTTTATATTCATCTTTATACCTATTATCTCTTGTACTCAAGACCAGTAGTACATCTAATTGTTCCTTGCACCTAATTACCTCAGGGTCATTACAGGTTTTATCAGTTTTTTTTCTAGCATTGATTTTTCACGCCGGAAAATATTCATTGAAATGATACATAAAATACCTTTCGAATTTTTCCCATGCTTCATTCACCTTATCGGACTTGTACACTTCTGCCCAAGTTACTTTTTCTAGTTTTTTCTTAAACTTATCTTTATTTGTTTGATTGAATACTCTTTCGACAATATTTTGTACGTTCTGCCTTTTTATATAGTAAATAATTTTTTGTGCTGTATGATCAGATATCCAATTGTGCAATACCTCAACACTATGATACCCTTTACAGTTTGTAAAAATGTTGTCTATAAGTGATCTTGATGTACTTGTAACCCGTGTAACTTCTTCAACAGTTGGAAACAGATTATAGGAATTCATTAGTGCAAAAAAATTTTCTTTATCTTTGTTATCATAGTGCATAGGAATATTAAAATCTCCAGCTAGAACTATAATACTATTATTATTCAAACACTTCAATAGTATCTCATCTATATTAGCTAAAAAATCGTTTATATCACCTGAGCATGGCCATGAATTTTGAATTTACTCACGCTGCATTCACATATCCCAATGGTGGACAAACTTGAAATTTTGGATTGTTCTATCATTTGCGACCCTGTTCTTGCAAATATTGCACTTCCCCCATGTTGTCCTTCTTCTCTGCATACTGCTTCTGCAAGAAAGAAACCTTTGATCCCATAGTTTTTCAGCTGCTCTTTGGTCTTCCAATGTTCTGTCAGACAGAGAAACATACAATCTGGGTGACTTGACAGGAAGTTCTCTAACCTATTAACACAGTTTCCTAGGGACTGCACATTTTGATGAATTATGCTCAGCTTCTCTTGTTTTTGATTTGTGTTTTTCATGTCTTTCGGCATTATTGTCTCTTCTATCTTGGAAAAAAATCTCCCCCATTTTGTAAAAAATCTTTGTGTCGATTGAAATCGAAACGGTTGATTCCCACATAACTGGGCCAAAAAGATTGATCATATAGTTCATCCTTTCTACTTAAAGGGGCCGTCACTACAAACGCTTTCAAACGGTTCTCATTTGTTGGTAGCTCTCTCACTTCAATATTGTCTTTCTCGAACCCTGTTTTTTTTCCACATATTTTTCAACCATTCCTGCTGTGGCGCTTCTTTTAACCCTGTTAATGTATAGCCATACCTTGCGTTCTTCTCCTCCAAATCCTTCATTGGCTCCAACAACTCCCGTACCTAGCCGCTTTGGCTTTCTAGTTTTTCTTTGGATTGGTATAAAACCACCCTCCTTCTCATCCAGCAGGTCATTTGGTGATTCACTCTCATTCTCCAAAATATCTGAGTACCCATTCCTCTCTTCATGATTTTTGGGCACATGCACTTCCCTACTTGTAGTGTTAGTTGTTGTTGGTTGAACACTGATCTGAGTAGTCCTCTGCTGAGAATTCCTCATTTCTACCCCTTTTTCTTGTAATTTTTCGACATTATGTTCTCTTTGTGGCGGTCTCCCTGCCACTCCCGAATACGTCATTTTGAGGTTATTCCTCACCGCTGTCTTTTCGTTTTCAAGCCGCTTCATTCTTTCCAGAAGGAGTTCATTATTCATTCTCAAGACCTTGTTTTTGTCTTTTATTTTCTCTATCAGCTCTCTCAGGTAGCGATTTTCCAATTCCAGATACATTTGATTTTGTTTACCTCCGTTTTCCGCCATTTTCTCAGCGGTACAGCATATTAATTTTGTTTCTCCGATTATCTTTAGATTTGGATCCCTTTTGGCACAACTTTGGTGATATACTGCATAGCAGTTTATACACACATAAACTGAACATTTTTTTGAGTTGCAACACTTCATGTTACCACTTATTTTCGCAATTTCTTCCTCACTAATTTCATCGCCTGTTACACCACTCGCCATCTTGATTATAACACAAGAAGAATAGATGGTTATTATGCTACTCATAATGAAACATTGCTTGAATGGGTGAATGAAGGAATAACTGAAGAAATTTGTCCAATTGATAGTGAAAATGGTTTTTATCTGCCTCATAGACACGTTGTTAAACTAAGCAGTGCGACTACCAAATTGAGACCCGTGTTTGACGCTTCTGCTAGGAATAAAAATCAACCGTCATTGAATCAGTGTTTGGAGAAAGGAATTAATTTCATCGAATTCATTCATTCGATTTTGATACGTTTCAGACTCCATGAGATAGGTGTTGTGTCTGATATCAAGAAGGCGTTTCTACAGATCATGATCTCTCGAGATTCTTATCTATTCTTGAGAAAACTGAAATGTTATCGTCATACCAGGGTTGTATTTGGTGTGACTTCTAGTCCTTTTTTATTGGCAGCGGTAATCAAATATCATTTGGGAAAATTATTTGATCGGTGTGGGGAAAATTTTAGATTTTCTGATTGGGTCATTTCAAAGCTGGTCAATAGTTTTTACGTTGATAACTGTGTGGCTAGTGTCAATAATGAAGAAGAACTCCAACAATTATTTTCGGAATCCACTCAGGTTATGTTAGAAGGCAAATTTGACCTACGAGGGTGGGAGCATACTTTGATGAATAACTTGCTGGAAAATGGAGAAGACACGTTGACTCCAGTATTAGGTCTTCATTGGAACACAACATCGGATACTTTGCAAATAAATTTCGGATCATTGAAAAATGTCGTTCTGGAAAAAGACACATAAAGATGTATTCTTTCTTTTTCTCATCGTCTTTTCAATCCCGTTGGTTTTTACTGTCTTGTTATGATTTTCCCTAGATTATTGATCCAAAAAACATGGGAGTTGAATATATCATGGGATGCAGAAGTTCCTGAAGACATAAAAGGGGATTTCTTGTCATGGTTATATGAAATTCAGATATTGCCACAGTTGAGAGTACCCAGATGGTTCTTGAATAGGAAATCGACTGTTTTATCCTTGCACATGTTCTGTGATGCTATCAGAGATGCGTATGCCACTGTTATTTTCTTACGATCAATTTCGGATGCTGGTCCTCATATACAATTAGTCCAGGCAAAAAACAGAATTTCTCCTATGAAGAAAATGACCATTCCGAGACTCGAGTTGTTAGCTTCGACAATAGGTGCTCGTCTTTAAAATTCTGTTGTCGATGATTTTGAAATTAAGGATATACCTGTGTATTGTTGGACAGATTGCTCGACAGTTTTATCTTGGATTCGTAGAGATGATTTATGGAAACAGTTTGTTTGGAACAGGGTTCAGGAAATTCGTTCAGTCACTGACAAGGACCATTGGCTTCACGTTCCTGGTAATATGAATCCAGCGGACCTCCCTTCAAGAAGTTGTTCTCCTAAAAAATTTATTCAGTCTCATTGGTGGGAGGGACCAGAATGGTTGCGAAATGAAGCGGACTGGCCTGAACCAAATTACGAATTTTTCGAAGATGATATTATGATTGAAAAAATGAAATATGTTGATTCTCTTCCGAATATTAGGAAAGATATTTCAATTTTCTATTGGCATTTTTCAAAATATCAGATGATACTGAATGAAATGGGTTGGATTCAGAGATTCATTGTCGTTTTCCGGAAAAAAAAATGACAGGAAAATTGTCAGTGGAGGAAGTTGAAAATGCTGAGAAAATTCTCATAAGGTTGATCCAACATGAGTCATTCGATGGTGTCGAAGATAACCGTTCATTCCCATTGTGTCCTTTCATGGACGATGAAGGTATAATAAGGATAAAAACAAAAATAACCGAACGAGATGATACGAATGATTTTTTGTATCCTATATTATTACCTTCGAAGCACCCTGTAGTTGACAAAATTGTTGAGTATTTTCATTTGGAAGGTTGTCATGTGGGAATATTAGGTCTTCTCAGTCGAATTCGTCAAAAATTTTGGATTATTAGAGGAAGGAGAACTCTGAAAAACATAATTGGAAAATGTGTAATTTGTTGCCGACACGATAGTAAAAGATTTGATGTTGAATTCCAATACTCCGCCAAAGGATCGAATAAGAGATGCTGCGGTTTTCGAAATTGTAGGAATTGACTTGGCTGGTTCACTCTTTCTGAAATCGAAGGAAAAAATTTGGATATATATATATATATATATATATATATATATATATATATATATATATATATATTTACTTGTGCGATATATAGGGCTATCCACATTGAACTTGTTTCCAGTCTGTCCACTGAGATATTTTTGCTTGCTTTGCGACGGTTCATAGCCCGAAGAGAAAGACCATCTGTTATTTATTGAGATAACGGGACGAATTCCATTGGAGCAGACAATTTGATGAGAAATCTCGGTTGGGCAAAAATACAAGAGAAAAGTACAACTCAAAGAATCAAATGGAAATTCAACCCTCCTTGTTCACCATGGTGGGGAGGATGGTGGGACGACACATCATGATGAAACTTTACTCCAGACACTCGTTGTACGTCTCAGCAGTAATTTCAAAAATCGATTGGTTAGGGAGGTTAGGGCCATAATTGATACTGGGTCGCAACGATCCTATATTGTTGAATACACAGCAGTAGAAATGAAAAATGATCCTGTGGGTTCAGAACAATTGATTCATGCTCTCTTTGGTGGTACTAACTCGGAAATTAGTCATCATAATCGATACAGAATTACCCTAAAAATCTCGATGACAAGTATATTTGTAATTTTGATGCTCTTGATCAGCCACTGATTTGTAGTAATGTGATTTCTGTACGAGAAGGTCCATGGAAAAATTAACCAGCTGAATTGGGTATCACGATTACAGATACGAAAGATGCTCCGATAGGAATTCTGATTGGGGCTAATATTGCAGGAAAACTTATTACAGGAAAACGATATTCTCTGCGATGCGGGCTGGTGGCGATGAAGACTTTCCTGGGTTGGATCCTGATAGGTAAAATTCCCAAAGTCGATTCTGACATATCTGAGGCTTCTTCAATGTTGGTTTCTTCTCTTTTCTGTAATAACGATATATCTCAGTTGTTGGATTTGGAAACACTGGGTATTTCAGATCCTGGAAAGAAGAAGGAGAGGAAGGAGATCGAAGCAGATATAATGAATGATTTTTTTGAATCAATTTGTGTCAACAGTGATGGCAGGTACGAGGTAGGATTGACGTGGATTGATGGTCATCCCCCACTATTGAATAATTTTGATATGGTATCGAAACGATTGGAAAATTTGATGAAAAATTAGGAATAATAATAATAATAATAATCTTTATTTCGAAAGTATGTAAGTACAGCAAACAACTCACAGTATCAGTACCTAGAACGAAATAGGCGTCCATGTACATATAAACATTAAACAAAAATCTGAAAATTGGCCAGAAAATCTCATTTTACCAAATTGCATTCATATATTCCTTTACATCGTACGGTTCTAGTTCTACTAACAGTTTGTGTATGCCTTTTTTAAAATCATTCAGATTCGTGATAGATTTCATAACATTTGGAAGCTTATTGAAAAATTTGATGCAACTATAGTGAGCTCCTTTTTCTGACAAAGAAAGTCTGTGTATGGGATGAGTATGATCTAATGTTCTGGTACTATATGTGTGTATTGTCTGATTTGTATTAAAGTATTCTCTATTTTTGAACAAAAATAATATACACTCCTGAATATATACTGCTGTTACTGTTAATATTTGTTTTTCTTTAAATCAACCTCTACATGTCTTCCTGAAACCCAGATTGAAGATTGTCCTTATTGTTTTTTTTTTG
Source organism: Zygogramma bicolorata (assembly GCA_032362365.1). Lineage (NCBI taxonomy): Eukaryota > Metazoa > Arthropoda > Insecta > Coleoptera > Chrysomelidae > Zygogramma > Zygogramma bicolorata. The sequence continues at coordinate 991,739 of JAVJAQ010006002.1, read as the reverse complement.
CTGCAAAGACCTTTTCAGTATCACTAGATGCTCCATGAAAAATCACTCCATATCGATATAGTGCTTCAAAGTTTGAGAAATATAATATTTTCATTACTTTTTGGTTTACATATTGTTTCATAACTCTCATTGTATAGCACACCGAATTCAGCTTTTCACTTAGTATACTAATATGCTCTTTCCATGACAAACACTCATCTAAGGTAATCCCCAAAAACCTGGTGCTGCTAGTCAATGTAATTTCTTGATTATTCAAGTGGATAGTATCTGACACTTGCATATTGAAACGGTTTGTTTTGAATAGTATGCAACTTGTTTTCTCTTTATTTAAAATCAGTCTTTCGTTCTGAAACCAGTTACACAGTGAAAGAAATACTTCAGATGAGCCATTGACTAACCTTTCGAAGCCCTCAGCCATTACCAGTAAGTTTGTGTCATCTGCATAGTTTGTTATTGAGCAATTTTCTATTTCCAAGCACTTTGACATATCATTGATATATAATATGAATATCACCGGACCAATCATGCTTCCCTGGGGAATGCCCAAGCTTATTTGTTTTGAATCTGATATGAAACCTGTGTCGTTCTTTGTGACCATAACCTTTTGACTTCTTCCATAAAGATAAGACTTGAACCATGAAATTGCCTTCCCCTGTATTCCATACTTCTTTTGTTTTTTTATCAGCAATTTGTGATTTATGCAATCATATGCTTTGGTTAAATCTAGGAATAATCCCAAGGCTACTTCATTCTTTTCTAGTGTTTCATAAATGACATGAGTGAACCTATATATGGCAGTTTGGGTCCCCTTTCCCTTCAGGTAGGCATGCTGGCCTTCACAGAAAAAATTGTTTCGTGTCATGAATTCCATCACTCGGTTACACATACATTTTTCAAAAAACTTGGAAAAACCCGATAGCAAGCTGATTGGTCGGTAATTTTCATACTTTGCGGTATCACCTTTTTTATATAGAGGTTTTATTGAAGCTATCTTCAATCTGTCTGGAAAGACTCCTACTTTCAAGGATAAATCTACTACATAAATCTACTACATATGGTTACATATGGTAATGGTTTTGCAATTTCTTTGATACAATATTTTAAAAGTGATGTAGGAACTTCATCATCACCACTGCTAGACTTGTTCTTCAGTCGATATCCAATTTCAATTATTTCTATCAGACTTTGGGACATAGCAAGCATGATTATTATATTCTGTCACCAGACTAGAAGCACATTCAATGAAATGTTTATTAAAATTGTTTGCTATCGTCAAACCTTCTCCCGGTATTTGTATATTGATGTTTTTATTTTTTGCAGAACCCTTTATGTCGTTAATTATTGACCATACACATTTTGACTTATTGTCGGATTGTTCTATTTTATTTTTGAAAGAATTCGCTTTATTTTGTGATAACAATGATTCATATCTTTTTCTAGCATTTTTATATTCATCTTTATACCTATTATCTCTTGTACTCAAGACCAGTAGTACATCTAATTGTTCCTTGCACCTAATTACCTCAGGGTCATTACAGGTTTTATCAGTTTTTTTTCTAGCATTGATTTTTCACGCCGGAAAATATTCATTGAAATGATACATAAAATACCTTTCGAATTTTTCCCATGCTTCATTCACCTTATCGGACTTGTACACTTCTGCCCAAGTTACTTTTTCTAGTTTTTTCTTAAACTTATCTTTATTTGTTTGATTGAATACTCTTTCGACAATATTTTGTACGTTCTGCCTTTTTATATAGTAAATAATTTTTTGTGCTGTATGATCAGATATCCAATTGTGCAATACCTCAACACTATGATACCCTTTACAGTTTGTAAAAATGTTGTCTATAAGTGATCTTGATGTACTTGTAACCCGTGTAACTTCTTCAACAGTTGGAAACAGATTATAGGAATTCATTAGTGCAAAAAAATTTTCTTTATCTTTGTTATCATAGTGCATAGGAATATTAAAATCTCCAGCTAGAACTATAATACTATTATTATTCAAACACTTCAATAGTATCTCATCTATATTAGCTAAAAAATCGTTTATATCACCTGAGCATGGCCATGAATTTTGAATTTACTCACGCTGCATTCACATATCCCAATGGTGGACAAACTTGAAATTTTGGATTGTTCTATCATTTGCGACCCTGTTCTTGCAAATATTGCACTTCCCCCATGTTGTCCTTCTTCTCTGCATACTGCTTCTGCAAGAAAGAAACCTTTGATCCCATAGTTTTTCAGCTGCTCTTTGGTCTTCCAATGTTCTGTCAGACAGAGAAACATACAATCTGGGTGACTTGACAGGAAGTTCTCTAACCTATTAACACAGTTTCCTAGGGACTGCACATTTTGATGAATTATGCTCAGCTTCTCTTGTTTTTGGTTTGTGTTTTTCATGTCTTTCGGCATTATTGTCTCTTCTATCTTGGAAAAAAATCTCCCCCATTTTGTAAAAAATCTTTGTGTCGATTGAAATCGAAACGGTTGATTCCCACATAACTGGGCCAAAAAGATTGATCATATAGTTCATCCTTTCTACTTAAAGGGGCCGTCACTACAAACGCTTTCAAACGGTTCTCATTTGTTGGTAGCTCTCTCACTTCAATATTGTCTTTCTCGAACCCTGTTTTTTTTCCACATATTTTTCAACCATTCCTGCTGTGGCGCTTCTTTTAACCCTGTTAATGTATAGCCATACCTTGCGTTCTTCTCCTCCAAATCCTTCATTGGCTCCAACAACTCCCGTACCTAGCCGCTTTGGCTTTCTAGTTTTTCTTTGGATTGGTATAAAACCACCCTCCTTCTCATCCGGCAGGTCATTTGGTGATTCACTCTCATTCTCCAAAATATCTGAGTACCCATTCCTCTCTTCATGATTTTTGGGCACATGCACTTCCCTACTTGTAGTGTTAGTTGTTGTTGGTTGAACACTGATCTGAGTAGTCCTCTGCTGAGAATTCCTCATTTCTACCCCTTTTTCTTGTAATTTTTCGACATTATGTTCTCTTTGTGGCGGTCTCCCTGCTACTCCCGAATACGTCATTTTGAGGTTATTCCTCACCGCTGTCTTTTCGTTTTCAAGCCGCTTCATTCTTTCCAGAAGGAGTTCATTATTCATTCTCAAGACCTTGTTTTTGTCTTTTATTTCCTCTATCAGCTCTCTCAGGTAGCGATTTTCCAATTCCAGATACATTTGATTTTGTTTACCTCCGTTTTCCGCCATTTTCTCAGCGGTACAGCATATTAATTTTATTTCTCCGATTATCTTTAGATTTGGATCCCTTTTGGCACAACTTTGGTGATATACTGCATAGCAGTTTATACACACATAAACTGAACATTTTTTTGAGTTGCAACACTTCATGTTACCACTTATTTTCGCAATTTCTTCCTCACTAATTTCATCGCCTGTTACACCACTCGCCATCTTGATTATAACACAAGAAGAATAGATGGTTATTATGCTACTCATAATGAAACATTGCTTGAATGGGTGAATGAAGGAATAACTGAAGAAATTTGTCCAATTGATAGTGAAAATGGTTTTTATCTGCCTCATAGACACGTTGTTAAACTAAGCAGTGCGACTACCAAATTGAGACCCGTGTTTGACGCTTCTGCTAGGAATAAAAATCAACCGTCATTGAATCAGTGTTTGGAGAAAGGAATTAATTTCATCGAATTCATTCATTCGATTTTGATACGTTTCAGACTCCATGAGATAGGTGTTGTGTCTGATATCAAGAAGGCGTTTCTACAGATCATGATCTCTCGAGATTCTTATCTATTCTTGAGAAAACTGAAATGTTATCGTCATACCAGGGTTGTATTTGGTGTGACTTCTAGTCCTTTTTTATTGGCAGCGGTAATCAAATATCATTTGGGAAAATTATTTGATCGGTGTGGGGAAAATTTTAGATTTTCTGATTGGGTCATCTCAAAGCTGGTCAATAGTTTTTACGTTGATAACTGTGTGGCTAGTGTCAATAATGAAGAAGAACTCCAACAATTATTTTCGGAATCCACTCAGGTTATGTTAGAAGGCAAATTTGACCTACGAGGGTGGGAGCATACTTTGATGAATAACTTGCTGGAAAATGGAGAAGACACGTTGACTCCAGTATTAGGTCTTCATTGGAACACAACATCGGATACTTTGCAAATAAATTTCGGATCATTGAAAAATGTCGTTCTGGAAAAAGACACATAAAGATGTATTCTTTCTTTTTCTCATCGTCTTTTCAATCCCGTTGGTTTTTACTGTCTTGTTATGATTTTCCCTAGATTATTGATCCAAAAAACATGGGAGTTGAATATATCATGGGATGCAGAAGTTCCTGAAGATATAAAAGGGGATTTCTTGTCATGGTTATATGAAATTCAGATATTGCCACAGTTGAGAGTACCCAGATGGTTCTTGACTAGGAAATCGACTGTTTTATCCTTGCACATGTTCTGTGATGCTATCAGAGATGCGTATGCCACTGTTATTTTCTTACGATCAATTTCGGATGCTGGTCCTCATATACAATTAGTCCAGGCAAAAAACAGAATTTCTCCTATGAAGAAAATGACCATTCCGAGACTCGAGTTGTTAGCTTCGACAATAGGTGCTCGTCTTTAAAATTCTGTTGTCGATGATTTTGAAATTAAGGATATACCTGTGTATTGTTGGACAGATTGCTCGACAGTTTTATCTTGGATTCGTAGAGATGATTTATGGAAACAGTTTGTTTGGAACAGGGTTCAGGAAATTCGTTCAGTCACTGACAAGGACCATTGGCTTCACGTTCCTGGTAATATGAATCCAGCGGACCTCCCTTCAAGAAGTTGTTCTCCTAAAAAATTTATTCAGTCTCATTGGTGGGAGGGACCAGAATGGTTGCGAAATGAAGCGGACTGGCCTGAACCAAATTACGAATTTTTCGAAGATGAGATTATGATTGAAAAAATGAAATATGTTGATTCTCTTCCGAATATTAGGAAAGATATTTCAATTTTCTATTGGCATTTTTCAAAATATCAGATGATACTGAATGAAATGGGTTGGATTCAGAGATTCATTGTCGTTTTCCGGAAAAAAAAATGACAGGAAAATTGTCAGTGGAGGAAGTTGAAAATGCTGAGAAAATTCTCATAAGGTTGATCCAACATGAGTCATTCGATGGTGTCGAAGATAACCGTTCATTCCCATTGTGTCCTTTCATGGACGATGAAGGTATAATAAGGATAAAAACAAAAATAACCGAACGAGATGATACGAATGATTTTTTGTATCCTATATTATTACCTTCGAAGCACCCTGTAGTTGAAAAAATTGTTGAGTATTTTCATTTGGAAGGTTGTCATGTGGGAATATTAGGTCTTCTCAGTCGAATTCGTCAAAAATTTTGGATTATTAGAGGAAGGAGAACTCTGAAAAACATAATTGGAAAATGTGTAATTTGTTGCCGACACGATAGTAAAAGATTTGATGTTGAATTCCAATACTCCGCCAAAGGATCGAATAAGAGATGCTGCGGTTTTCGAAATTGTAGGAATTGACTTGGCTGGTTCACTCTTTCTGAAATCGAAGGAAAAAATTTGGATATATATATATATATATATGTATATATATATATATATATATATATATATATATATATATATATATATATATATATATATATATATATATATATATATATATATATATATATATATATATATATATATATATATATATATATATATATATATATTTACTTGTGCGATATATAGGGCTATCCACATTGAACTTGTTTCCAGTCTGTCCACTGAGATATTTTTGCTTGCTTTGCGACGGTTCATAGCCCGAAGAGAAAGACCATCTGTTATTTATTGAGATAACGGGACGAATTCCATTGGAGCAGACAATTTGATGAGAAATCTCGGTTGGGCAAAAATACAAGAGAAAAGTACAACTCAAAGAATCAAATGGAAATTCAACCCTCCTTGTTCACCATGGTGGGGAGGATGGTGGGAGCGCCTAATAAGAATTTTCTAACAGTTGTTGAGAAAACAACTTGGAAAAGCTTGTCTTACTTACGAAGAGCTTTTTTTTGTCCTATGTGAATGCGAATCTGTTATAAATTCTAGACCTCTCACTTACATCACAGACACCAAGAAAGAATTGGTTGTACTTACGCCGTCTATGTTTCTGCAGGACATTAAAGAAATTGGAACTGCCTGCTTAGATGAAATTGATGGTTCATCTATGAGACGACATCTGAAGTACATTCAGAAAATCCGGTTCAACTTGAGGAAGAGATTTCGAGAAGAATACCTCAGTCAGTTGGTTTTACATATGAAGAGACATACCTCTAGAGAAGTCAAGATGGGAGAAATCGTTCTTATCGAGAACGAGCATTTCAAAAGACTTGATTGGCCTTCGGGTATTGTAGAGGACATTTTTCCTGGAAAGGATGGAAAAATTCGTTTAGTTAAAGTACGAACTTCAACGGGTTCTTTGATGAGACCCATTCAAAGATTGTTTCCGCTGGAAATCGAGATCGATGAGGATCCTGGCGTTAGATGCGACCTACAAGAAAATATGAAGAAACGTTTTGAATCGGAAGAGGTGGATAATAAGAAAGAAGAGCCTTAGTCTGATACTTCAGAAAACAACGAAACTAATATTCGAGAAGAAACCACTTCGGTTGGCGGAAGAAAACAACGCACGGTTACGACACGATTTGGAAGAGAGGTTAAGCCCCCGGCAAGATTTGGAGCTTAGATTTTCCACAGTATTTGTGTCACACAGAAGAGTGACACAAGGTGTGAGTGTGTTGGAAAATGCATCTTTTGCATGTAGTTTTTTAATTGTGCCTTCGTATATTTTGAGTATTCTGTATATTGATGTAAAGAACTGAAGTATGTCATTATTATTGATATTGATATTGATAGTTGTCAGTTATTAATTAGGAAAAGTTTTCCCACTGAAATCATCGCCTGTTTATATATTTGAAACTTTCATTCAACTTCGAGCCCTTGAGAAATTCAATACACCGGTCAGATGATTTGTTTGCTACAAACATATTATATAAACGTTAAGTGAAGACTGTAATAAAATGTACCTTTGACGTCGATATATTGATGCAAGATCTAGGAAAAACTCATTTGTATGATTTTTTTTTCAGGTTTCGGGACATAGCAGGCACGCTCTTTGTGAATCGTGTTGTTATGATGAGTAATGCCAATGAGTTGTTCTCTCTATACTTTTGCTGTCTAGTGACTGTTGACAAGAAGAATAACTGCGGTGAGTGTCAAGGTTGTAGATTTCTGCATAGAACTGGTTTATCGATGAGTTTGAGGTTTGCTATAAACTCTTTTGAGAAACCTTATTTGTACATTTTTCTGCTTTATCATATACTTATTCACAGCAGGTCCCCATGCAATGATTGCCTAATCGAGATGGCTTTCTACCAGTGCGTGATAAAGTAACCGTAACTGTTGAGATGTGAGTATGTTTGATAGGTATTGTTAATACAAAATGAATCTGAACTTTTATATTATACATTCAATGTGCACGTTCCATTTCAGGTTATCATCTATGAACACGCCTGAATATTTTATATTTTTTACGGATTTGATTTCAAATGTTAGTTTATCTGCATCAATCCTCAAAGGATCAAAGTCTGACATGTTTTCAAACCAGGGTGTAAATGGCAGGTAGTGCATTTTTTTCAAGTTCACCGACAGAAGTTCATTGTTGAACAAAGTGAGAATTTCACCAAACTCACTTTCTCTTTGAAGTTTTTCAGTCAGTATATTCTGAAAGAATCGCCGTGTCATCGGCAAAACTTACGATTTGCCCATATACATCCATTTTGAACAAATCATCAATATTAAGGTTGAAGAGTAAGGGTCCGAATATAGTACCCTGAGGGACACCATACTCTACTAATTTAGATTCACTGGGGATGTTTCCTATTCTCACTTGTTTCCTATTTTTCGAGTAGTATTTCATCAAATCTAGTGCCATTCCCCTGATTCCAACGTTTTCGAGGATATCGATTAGGTCCGTATAACTGACCGTGTCGAACGCCTCAGCAAGATCAACAAATATGCAAAGAGTAGAATTTTTTTTATTTATAGTTTCACTAATTTTCCCTGAAACTGAAAATTTTTTTATGTGTTTCAGAATATCATCAATGTAATGAAGAATGAAGTCATTATAATGACAATTTTTTTTTCTCAAATTCCATATTTGAATCGAAAAAAGAACAACAAATATGCCCATAGAATTTTTTTTCCGAAAAAAAAACCCGCGACACCACTTTTCTCTTGTGATTGAACTTCTACCTTTCATCAGTTTGATTAAGTTCATTTCAAATATGAAAATGAACGCATCGCATTATGCATAATATTTTTCATACAAACACTAGAATGATCTTATGAATCCGACGATCCGACCGTCTGCCACTCGAATGCGATTGCGCCTGTCAATCAGACGTTAGCAACAAAAAAAATAATAAATTTCAGCTCATCGTATTGTAGACAGAAAAATACACAAACGTTCAAACGAACATTTGAAATAAAACACCCTCACCTCATGAGTGTTCACTTACATTTTATTATCAGTTTTTCTATTTGATTGAGTTGCTTGGATCCTCACATAAAAATCTTTTTTTTTTCTAACTTAAGTATGTATTGCATCTTCATTTTTCATAGTATATTATATTTCATTCGACACATCCTTTCATTTGATACCCGTATCGTAGTTTTGAATTTTGCGTTTGAAACTAATTTCAATTTGGAATATTATACTTAATGTATACTTTTTGTGTAGCCTTTCCATTTGATACTTTTTAAGATGATGAGATTTAACATTAAATGTCGTTCATTTTGAATTTAGCCTAATACTGAATCGAAATAGTACCTAAGGGATGCCTTGTAATATTAAAAGAACACCGCCTGAACCAAGGGACAGAAGATACAAATTACCATATAATTGTATGTCTTGAGTTTATGAGCCTCAGAAAAAACTCATTTGGTAGCGAGTTCGAAAGCTCATCAGTTCTGTTGAAAAAAGATCTCTGAACAAGCGAGGTATGACAGGTTTCCAGGCTCACACCTGAGGGCTGCATATTCTGCACTCTTCGGGATATTTGTGTTGATACTGTTAATACACTCAAAATGAACCTCTATGAATTTTGGTGCATATTAGTCGGAAAAGCGCCCTTTCAAGGGTCTGCTATAAAAGATATTCACATTGCAATATCTCTGAGGAGACAAGCACTCGGCAATGGATTTCTAGTACCTCAAACGACATTATGTATGAGTGCAGTATCGATTCGAACTTTGTCTATAGTATTAACTCTATTTGAAACCTATTGCTAAGAAATAAGGCACATAAAGTGATAAAATCCAAACAAAAAGATTTTTTGGCCAAAAAATATAAATGAAGGTTTGATTGATCGAAGAAAATGATATTTTTGACTTTGCTATTTCATATTGAATATATCAATTTCTTGTCACATTATTATGTTCTTTGATCAATTGAACCTTTAATTTTATTCTTTGACCAAAAAATACATCTCAACATTTTTTTTTTGATTTGAATGACATTTTTGATTTGATTTCTTTTACTTTTTTTCAATATAGACAATGGAAGTCATTCTTCTGAATTTTGGTCTCAACTTATATCAGTGTGTATGGGGTCATTTCTGTTACTGTGTTTGAAAATTGATTGAGGAAGCTTTCAACTTGTGGCAAATGATTGTTCCATTCGTTATGGTTATTCGTGGATAATATTTGTAAAAATTTTACAACCTTTTGTTTATAACGTTCTGTGCGATTGGCTTCTGGATGCCTTAGACTTGTGGAGGTGAGTATAATGTTTTTGTCTGGTACAGTATTTTTCAAATTTGTCATGGTTGAAGGACGTTGCGTTGTCATGTATGAGTCAAGACAGACAGACAGATGAGAGTATTATTCAACCTTGCCAGAATAAGCCATTGAAAATTAAAATTGTTCCTCAACTATGATGTTGTTATATTTGTTCAAAGCGGTGAATACAGAGTTTCTTGTGTTGATTATTCCACGAGTCACGTCTTCAAAATGTTGACACTATCGAGTAATTTGGATTAAACAGAGGTTGTTCGTGTTTGAGCAAATGCTCTACTAATACTACTATATCAGGAAATATTTCAATATCAAGAGATGCAGAAGGCCGTTATTCTCGGTTCGTTGCGTCTGCTCAGGACTCACGATTCTCTGAGCCAGTGACTACTTACCCCGCGGTGCGGGTAGTGGTCATTGGTTAATTATACGAGCGCGTTCGCCAACTGGGTCGGAGCAGTGGGAAGTACGGACCCGACTAGGTTTGTTCAGACGAAAATAATAATAATAATAACGTATATTTTTAGAAATACAATTAGCACACTATTGTACAAAATTAGCACGTTTCCGTAAAAAACGTTAACAGAATATGACGACGATATTGACATCTATAGTAGCATCATGAAGTTCGTTCATGTGCAATTTCTACTCAAAACACAAAATGTATTGAAATCAATCTAAGAAATAATTATTTTTTGTTCTTCGAAACTATTTCTCCTCAATTGTATATTACGTAACGAGGTGGATGAGTAGCCTATTACGCATCAGCGAAAACTACCATATCCTCAAGTTGCATACTGTACTGTCGGTGTAGCAGAAATTTTTTCGTTATCTCTCATTTTCAATGATCAACGAGACACTGGATTACAGCCAGTATGCTTGCATCATGTGTATAACTAAAAATTCGCTGAATTTGGTTTCTGGGCCATTGAATGTAGTCATGGGATCAAAGAACCCTGCACGGTTTTTATGGAAAATGGGTGCCAGTCGAATTGGCTGAAAGTTTAGTATAATGCAGTTTATGATGCCCTTATAAAATGTCTAAGCGGGCGCAATGAGATCTAATGAACAGTTTCTGAGATACAGGGTGTTACCTTTGGAATATCAATAATGAGTGCGATGGTTTCGTTACAAAAAGTTAAGTTATCGTTATAATAAGAAGTTCTAAGACTCCGTAAACACGATTATTAAAAATTACATAGTTTTTGTGTACAAAACTCGTAGACTAGCAGAATAAGTAAAAAACATTTGATAATAATATCCGAGGTTACTATTATACGGGGTCGTCCATTTTTTAATCAAAGTAATCAAATTTTTTTCAGGAATATATAAAAAAATTGAACAATAAAGTAGAAAAACTGAATGAAATATAATCAATATTTTGTGGCCCTTGTCTATTTGTTGCATCATGTACGAAATCCTGGTCGACAGTTCACACCCCATGTCTATTGAGACATTGTTATTATGATTCTAGTATTTGTTGATGACTTGCATTCAATATTAGGTTTATGTGGAAGCTACCAACACTTTCGAGCAATATTTTCCAATTCTAACGCTTGATTTTATCGAAACGCTAACAACTGGAGTTTATCAAGTGAAGTTGGCACCATCCTATGTTCAAGACAAATCACAGAGGGATCACGACGAACAATTCCAGTTTGAAACTTTGAGAGATATCAACAGGCTACCATGGCCAGGGCTTCTACAGGTTAGAGTATTCTCTCGTATTAGCATTGCAGCTAAATATCAACTGTGGGTTTCATACCGACCAACAAATAACTGAGAGATGGGTAGTGAAGAAAAATCTATGGATGGTTATTACTGCATTATTACTGCACATGTAAATCCGGTGCTCGAACTGTCGGTACCTGCGCACATGTTGCTAGTAAACATTCGCTACCCTTCACCCAATTATTAGGATCTGTTCACGATGCAGGGAACAGACCCCAACCATAAAATATTGTTCGTTAGGTTCACTTTTTCATTTCATATCTACGTACGTTGCTAGTCTGATTTTGTACAAACATACATACAGATATAACATACAAATATCAGCATCGTCTCGTAAAGAAAAGAACCACCCTATGTAAATATCTTTTACTTTTCGATACGAAATGTATCGACATCTCCATTTCGTTTTTAATTTTATGAGACCCTCAACACCTGTTTTTTTGATTTTTACTGGCGGCTTTCCAATGCATTTTGTCACATTTTGATACTACCATTTTTTGCCTCATTGTTTTCAAGTTTGAATTACGTTGTTTTTTTGACGCCATTTTTGAAGGTATTACATTGCAAAAATCGATTTTCCATGAATGATAGTTTATAGTTCAACTCTTTGACTATCCAGAAGCGTTTCGTTTATTGTTCTATATTATCCGTAGGGCAAGAAATAACAATCTAGTGGGACACTTTTTTTAGTAACAAATTAGATTGTTGCTAACCTATCAATTTTTATTCAACCAAATTACAACTATAGTTTCTACTAGTTGAAGCTGCTTCCCAAATTCACAGTTGCAACCCCCAAATGCAATTAAATTTTTTTTGATAGAATAATGGAAAAAACGCATTTTTTTAATTTCCGAGCGCAATAGTTTAGCAACAAATCGGAATATCAACATCAGGCCACGCGTATCGATAGATTTTTCAATTATTTACAACTTTCAATTTACCTTTTATCGATCCGACCAATAGTTTTCATAATATAAGCAAAAAACAAAATAAATTATGATTTCCGGCACTCAACCGCTAATTGTTGCTAAACGCACAGGCAGAATCTGGCGCGAACTCTAGTGGATAATAAGGACACCTGTTTCTGTCGGAATCCACAGCTACTTTTCGGGAAGTCGAAATTCGTCATTTTGGGTTCGTTAACAGATTTTTTCACGCGATCGAATCGACAGCCGCCTAGCGCTGGCTCGCTCCCTCTGGTTTCCCCCACCACGCGGCGCGTCGGATGTATCCGAAAGAACCTCCAATGCTCCTATAGATGAATATGCTAAATAATTGTTGAAAACAAATTCTGCTGTTTTCTATGGATAATATGACTCTTGCTCTGAGCAGTCATCAAGGTCTCGTTGCTTCTTATAAATGAATAAAGGGAGGGGAAATGAAATGAAAAAAGTGTTATCTCGGCTCCTAATTATCGTGGAACGAAAGTCAGGTTGGCAAAATTCGTAGAAAAATCGCAGCTTTCCAATGCATTTTGTCGCATTTTGATACGACCATTGTTTTTCAGTTTGAATAACGTGTTTTTTTACGCCATTTTTGAAGGTATCACATTGCAAAAATCGATTTTCCAGAAATGATAGTTTGTAGTTCAACTTTTTGACTATTCGAACCCGTTTCGTTCATTGCTCAACGATTATCCGTAGGGCAAGAAATAACAATCCAGTGGGACACTTTTTTTAGTAACAAATTAGATTGTTGCTAATCTGTCAATCGTTTTCCAACCGAATTGAATCTGTAGTTTCTACTATTTGAAGGCTTCCCAAATTCACAGTTGCAACCCCCAAATGCATTAAAAATTTTTTTAACAGAATAATGGAAAAACGCTTTTTTTTTAATTTCGGAGTGCAATAATTCAGAAACAGATTAGAATATCAACATCGGGCCAACGCTTGTCGATAGATTTCCCAATTATCTACAACCTTCAATTCAACTTTTTTTCGATACGATCAATAGTTTTCATTATATAAGCAAAAAAAATGATTTCCGACCTTCAACTGCTAATTGTGGCTAAACGCACACCAATCAGGACACCTGTTTCTGCCGGAATCCCCAACTACTTTTCGGGTAGGCGAAAATTTTACGAAAAAAGTTTATTTGATTGGACTACTAGCCGAAATATAGGATCCGTACATGATGCAACAAATAGACAAGGGCCATAAAATATTGATGATATTATATTTAGTTTTCTACTTTTATGTCTAATTTTTCTATATGTTCCTGAGAAAATCAAAATTACTACAATTAAAAAAAGGGACAACCCCATATAATAGTAACCTCAGATAACCCAATATCAAAATCAAATGTTTTTTACTTATTCTGCAAGTCTACGAGCTTTTGTATTTGACTGAGTTGATTTAAAGATTCACACAAAAATTATGTAATTATCAATAACCCTGTATACTGCCTTAGAACTTCTTATTATAACTCGTGTCGACAATATTGATATTGTAATTATTATCCTCGACTGTTTGTTACAAAACAATCGTCTCATAATTGATTTTCTAAAGGTTAATAACAAACCTTCCAACGCATGTTTAACACCCTGTAACTCAAAAAATCCATTCGATCTGATTGCGCCCGTGGATACATTTGATCAGGGAATCATAATCTACATTATACTAAATTTTCAGCCAATTCGACTGGGAACCATTTTCCATAGAACCGTGTAGGTTCCTTGATCAGGTCGAATGTACATGTCCCATCGTTTCGAAAAATCAATTCCCTTAAGCGGCCGCTATTGATTGAGAATACAGGTTTATTCTAAATGAGCCCTTACCTCTCAAAATGAATTTCGAATTTCGAAAGTTGAACCTGTTATTAAACAAACTGCAGAGTATTTTCAGGAGAATCTGTTGAAAGTTTACTACACAATCCGGACAAATACACTCTTTTTTATTGAAGCCTATTATATAGCTCGGTGGGTCTAAACCGCACCGCTATCAAATCACAGAAACATCTTAACGTGGGGGAACCTTCGAATGAAGACATATTCGAATTATGAAGGAATACGAGGTGACTTCCAGCTTGTACGAATGTGTTGCTAAAGAAATGAATGAAAAACAACTTTCTCGAGTATGCCTGATACAACTTGAAGTAGTCTCATCGTGAGATTGACTCTTGAGAATATATGGGACATACTGTTCGAAAGTAAACGCGTCTTCGAGCAAACGCAATTTTTGGGTTATACATGAACTACCCCGCAGCATGTGATTTTTTTGCAGATGACAATTCGTCCGATCTGAAAACATTACATAATCAAGCAGAACGACTTATTCGCCAATCACAAATTATGTATGTTCATCAAATATCATACATTGACCACAGTATTCAAATGAGAACATACGATATTAGACAGAATAAAAAGCCAATCCATACTTTAAAATTAATTTGAAAAAACAGACGTCATCACTCAATTACTCCTGGTTAATTTAATGTCCTTCCATATATTTTTTGTTTTCATCGATAGTTTTTCATGTTAATGTTAGAGTTCTGGTGGAATATTAGTAGTTTGAATCAAAATACTCGTTGTTCAAAAGATATTTTTCGTTTCCCTCACTGTTCTGTATCTGTTTAGGGCCACCGTAATCAAGCCCCACCCAGTAGGTCAATTGTGCTTTCTTCTGTATGTTCGACCATAACTAAGAAGGTTGAGATCATGAAGAGGCTCAACATGCACTATGCAGCCGGTGAAACATTTGCCAAAGATGTAAAATTTGAAAATGCTGGACGAGGTAAACATTCAGGTTCAAACCCATGGTACCATAAAGAACTGTAACTACAGTTGATAATAGAAATAAGTGAAGCGCAGAAAATTTCAATAACAAGGGTTTCTTTCATAAAAAAAAGAATGGATTCAGCACTAAACTTTTTCGTTAATCTGGTACATTTTCAACAATTAGGAATTTTATTAAATCTTACAGATCTATTTTCGTCTTTTCGATTTAAAGTCTTTCAGTTTGATGGACTCCTGTTGAAAAACTATATTCCAGTTCAAACAGACATCATTTCTTTGAGATATATTTCAATCGACTTCATTATGCTGAATGATACTCAATATTGAAAATCTTCTTTGTGAAACCGCCATGAATCTGTCATTAGTCAGCTGATTACATTAGATTGCAGGTTGAGTTTGTACCTGAAATCCATATCATCATTAATATTTTCACACGGTTGCCAGGCTCATCGCTCCCTGTTCTCATCGAATTAATTTATGAATTCAATCACAAAACTGGCTGTTATATTAGTTTCGAAGACTTGCATATTTTTCTCATCTAATATCCGTAGTTCCTAAAGAATGAAACGACTGACATTGATTCCAAATATTATAATCACATATTTTAGTCGTACCAGAATTGTCAATTTTCTGACTTTACTACAATCTTCTAGTTGAGATTAAAAGTCAATTCCAAACTCACTGAATCAATGTACAGCAAACGTACAAGCTAATAATCGATACTAATATTATAGTACTTTCATGTCATATCCTACAAAATTGAAGCGCAAAAGGATGATTTCACTTGAAAATTAAATTCAAAGCTATCCTGTCCAAGCAGTACAGAAGTGCTAACTATTTGATAAACAAGGGTATTCAATCCTCAGAAGTCTCAACTTCTGGGAGCATTGGAATAATGAGGTATCACATTTCAACGTTTGGATCCCAGTACGGTGGTTCCCTAACGGGGTACCGCATGATTGGCAGAAGTGCTCACTGTCAAGTAGGTAGCAAATCAAACGAATGATCAGGATAGACAGTTTCATTCTATCAATACTCTGTGAAAACCACAACTACTTTTTATGAAAAAACCTAAACGTGTTGACTACGTTTTTGTCGTTGAGTCAGTGCGACTGAATATGTTACATCTCCCCGTTTTCCAAATTTTCCAATATTATACAATGCGAAAGAATTCAGTAAGAAACTGAGAATACGTTAATCGATCTGGCTTCTTGATGATTCTACCTGATGATGAGCTACAAGGGACATTGTA
Organism: Zygogramma bicolorata; assembly: GCA_032362365.1. Taxonomy (NCBI): domain Eukaryota; kingdom Metazoa; phylum Arthropoda; class Insecta; order Coleoptera; family Chrysomelidae; genus Zygogramma; species Zygogramma bicolorata. The sequence continues at coordinate 975,150 of JAVJAQ010006002.1, read as the reverse complement.
AATTTCATCACTGGTAGTTTCAAATAAGCTAGTAGTGTCTAAATCGATATTACTATCATTTCAAGTTGTTGTTCGGACACACTTTGACTTTCTCCGTAATTTGGCAGAATTTCTATGAACCGACGGTTTCTAGTTAATTGGGAACCACCTTCATCTTTTAATTCATATGAACGTTTCCTTGGTTTGTCAATGATTTTGCCAAATTCACAAGTTGAACCTAACTCTTTCTGATATCTTACTCTATCATTGATATATAAGGGTCGGAGATTATAACTATTTCTATCATAATAATGTATCTGTTTTAGTCTCAGACAGTTCATAGAATTATTGTACTGCTCGAAACTGACTTTCCGAGGTTTCAGTTCTTGATCTGAATGAGAAAGAATATGTCTTAGATTCCTAGACATCATCAAGTGAGATGGTGAAAACCCACTTTCAGCTGGCGTATTTCTGTACATTAGTGGGATTATTTCAAGTTTTTTTTCTCTCTTCAAAGGCTTTTGACATGAATTTTTCGATGGTTTGTTTCGTTCGTTCCACAATCCCATTTGATTGTGGATAACGAGGGCAAGATATATTATGTACAAAGTTCCATTGCTGTGAAAACTCTCTGAATTATTTCGAACTGAACTGTGGACCCCAGTCTGAGACTAATATCGAAGGTATTCCCCATCTCCCTAATAAATCCTTCTAACATTTTATGGTAGTATCTGAAAACGCGTTCATGTTCAAAGGAATTGATTCGACCCATTTGGTGTAATAATCCACTTTCCACTATACAAAATATCGCATCCTATTTTATGCCAAAGCAAGATGGGTATAGCATGTAATATTAATTCTTTTTTATTAGATTTCCTGTTTGAGATATAATCTACAAGAAAGTATAGTTTCCTCTATTTGTTTGCACATGTTTGGCCGAAAAAATGATTGTTTTGCCTGATTTTTGGATTTGATGATTCCAAAATGACCGTAATGAATTTTTTCTATTATTTCACGTCTCATTTCATTTGATCACCCTTACATGAAATGCCGTTATTCTCAGTAATTTCTCCTCGATACTTATAATACGGTCTTGTATAATCTGGCACTTTTTTACAGATTTTGGCCAACCATTTGCAGTGAAATATTTTACTTTCAACAGTTCCCTATTTTCTGGAGTGAATCTTTGTAGTTCCATATATTTTGTATTAGTCATTTTACAATAATTTTCTATAACACATACTTCTAATTCATTTTCGAATTTGTAATCCAATGAATTATCACTTACAGCTCTAGATAAAGCATCTGCTATAAACAAATCCCAGCTAGGTTTGAAAATTAGTTTAAAATCAAATTTTTGTAAACCATTCTTTGTAATATTGCAGGACATGAAACTAATGACTTTTTAAATACACCAAGGAGGGGTCGGTGATCAGTTTCCACAATAAATTGTCTGCCATACACATATTCATTAAATCTTTCACAACCAATTAGTATAGCAGCCAATTCTTTTTCGATTTGGGTCCATCTTTGCTGAACTGGTGATAATGCTTGAGTTGCATACGCCACCGGTAAATTATTTTGCAACAAACAGGCTCCCAACCCATCCTTGCTGGAATCAACTGATATAACTACTGGCTTTGTAACATCATAGTACTGAAGTACAGGATGCTCCATTAATTTTCTTTTTAAATTTTGGAAAGACTTCCTATGTCCGTCAGTCCAATGAAAAAGTACATAATTTTCATTAAATTTTCCAATGGAAAATTCATATTTGATAAATTTGGTGGGAATCGTCCCACATAAGTTATCACACCCAAAAATCTTTGAATTTCCTTTTTATTTTTTGGTTCGGGAAAATTTTAAATAGCTGATATTTTATCAGAATCATTATTTGTGAATGCATGTCCCAAAAAAGTGATCTCAGATAATCCCAATTTGCATTTTTCCTTATAAAAAGTAACATTGTGCTTCCGGGCTTTTTCAAAAACCTCTAATAAACGATGATCGTGCTCCTCTTTAGTTCGACCGTAAACTATTAAAACATCTATATACAATTCGGTACCTTCTATATCAAAAATTTGTTTGAAGCGTTTTTGAAAAACTTCTGGAGTTGATTCAATACCGTATGGCATTCTCGAAAAACAATACCTTCCATAAGGCGTAGAAAAGGTGCATAATTTAGAACTTTCTTCATCCAGAAGAATTTGCCAGAATCCGCTATTAGCATCTGATTTACTGAAATATTCTGCCCCTTCTAATGTTGATGTGATTTGTCCAATTGTCGGCATTTCATAAATTTCTCGTTTACTTGCTAAGTTCGAATCGCGGGGGTCTAGACAAATTTTCAATGTTCCATCCCCTTTTTGATAACAACTATTGAATGCACCCAATCTGTTGGTTCTTCGATGTATCGTATTATTTCTGATTTTTCCAATTCAATCAGGGTCTTTTTAAATTTTCCTGATAGCGGAATTGGAACTCTTCGTGGAGGATAAGCAACTGGCTCAAAATTTTCTTTCAATTCAATGTGATACTCTCCTGGTGAACATCCTAGTCCTGTAAATATATCTTTATTTTGGTTTAACATATCCGTGTAATTTATTCTATTATTTTTCCTAACTATGTCAATTCGTTTCAACAAATTAAGTTTTTGACAACCTTCAAGTCCCAATAAACAATCAAAATTTGAGTGACAATAAAAAATTCTTAAACACATTCAAAAGTTCTGTGTCTGCAGTGGAGATAACATTTCCCCAAAACTGGCAACGAATTGTTTGTATAAGATTTCAATGAAACATCAGATTCTATAATGAAATTTTCGGGAATATTCAACATTTCAATTTTATCAAATGAAATAAAATTGGCTTGAGCACACGTATCCGAGTTGGAATTAATCAATGATTTATGATTTACTAGCAAAGAGACGAACCATGAGTCATTCAATTTTTTTCATTACTTCCTACGCTATATATACACATAATCCTCATTTTGATTTTGCTCTACTTCTGAGTCTACTTCTAACTGATGGATCCGTTTCTTCCAACACATTTTCGCGAAATGATTTTGTGAACCACACACACGACACTATTTTCCGAATGCCCTACATTGATTTTTTTCGTGAAAAGTTTCGTACTTTGAACATATTCCATCATTTTATATATATATATATATGGGTATTCACATTACAGCATCTTGATAATTCACTCACAACCTTCAATTTCACACTGCATACAAACGGACCTACGAGAATTACACAATACTCGCAAACTGAAATCCATTATATCTGCAGTAATTTAAGGATTGAAAATGTATCTTGCTTTGTTATATCAGCCAATATTTTCTATCATGGAGCTGTACAATGTAAAATGAAGCTCATCTCACAACCCAAATATGAAATTGAATATTAGTGGGGAATACTACTCAGTGAATCCAACTATAGCAACATACAGAAGTATTGAAATGTTCTCATTTGAATACTGTGGTCAATGTATAATAATTGATGAACATACAGAATTGTGAATAGGTCTTTCTGCTCAATTATGTAATGGTTTCAGACCGAGAGGCAATATAAATTTTTTTAGTCTTTCTTTAAAAGAGCAAATATTACGGTGGCGAGAAGTAGTAGGCTTAGGCCAGAGGTCGATCTCCCCCCACCACTTTGGCCTTGAATAACCTTGATGACGAGTCACCTTGAATGACCTTTGTTGTGTGGTGTGTGTACTACCAAGCGCATGCAAGTTTGATCTTGAATAAACTTGAGTGTTGGCGTGAATCTCTGAACTGGTTGCGATTGAATGACATTGCGGTTAATATTTTTCTATATAACATCGAATTACTTTGTGCAATGTCATATTGAGGGGGAATAAATATTGTGGATACTCTCTGTAGTGCCCTTCAATAACCTTACCTGCTTGAAAATAATTCGAGGTTTTCAGTGTACATCTTCATTGATTCGTTTTGACCTACAAATAACCTTGAGCATATCCCTTGTCGAATGAATTCATATATAAATTACAATTCATCTTTTTCAATATCGAATGTGCATGGTGAAGATGGCGCCCTGTTAGCATCGCCCCTGAATGACCTTGGACTTGTTGGATCTTCTCAAGAAAAGCATGGTACATAATTCTGTAGTTGATCATCAATCCATACTTGGGGGAGGGGAAGTGGTGAATAAATATTAAACGAGAGTCCTGGATACTTCCACTACAGTCATTCAGCGTGTGTGTGTGTTTTCTCTTATCGAGAGTGATTGAGTTATTGAAGATGACAATGTATCCGTGCAGTGATTGCGGTAAAAAATTCACTAGGAGTGACAACTGGCATCGTCATCAGCGGGATTCTTGTTTGTCAAAGAATGAAGCTGGACCATCGAAAAGTCCGAGGATGGACATTCGCCCTACACCTCCACCAATGCAGACCTGTTTGTGTTGCAATATGAGCGTTGCTCCTAATCAGATGAATTCACATAGGAGAACTTTGGAACATAGAACAAATGCATGTGTCCAATATGGAGAGGGTGTGACAATTATCCGTACTGCTTTCAAATGTAGAATTGTCAGCTACAGGGTGGATAGTGAAAACCACACGGATTACATCATATTCTTCAACGAGATGGGACAGAAAATTCTGAAATCACTGAAAGAAGTGTTGGTGATCCACAAAGCGGTGAAAGTTAACATGGAGGTGTTTGGGCGATACAATCTGCAAACTAAAGAGCTATCTGATATGAAAGCCTTCAATGGCTATAATCAAGTGATCGATCAATCGAGTGACTTGAACATGGTTTATAATACTTTCACAGATAGCCTTACTTCTCAAGCAATGAAATTTAATGAGCTTGATTCAGGTATGTTTTAATACATTCACATTAATAATCGCTTAATCAATGAAAAAATGGGTTTTCAAGTTGGACTATCAATGAAATGTTGTATATGGAGGTTAATGTCAACAAATACAGTCCACTCGGAGGGGCTTCGTACATCAAGCTGCCGCATTATATCGAGTCGAAGAAGGCAATTGTGAATGTGAACAATCAAGACCAATACTGTTTCGCGTGGGCTGTAACATCGGAATTGTATCCCGCCACCGTTAGAGTTAACGAAATTTCGTCATACCCACCATTCCACACTGTGCTGAATGTGGCAGGTATAGATTTTCCAGTTAAGTTGAAGGATATTCTCAAATTTGAAGTGATGAATGATTGCTCTGTTAGTGTTCAAGGGCTTGAAAGTAATTTAAAGAATGGTAAATTGAATATAAGATAGTCGGTCCATCACATTACTCCAAACGTAGACTCAACAGTCATGTTAATCTTTTAAATATCACTGATGTGTCTGGCAGCAGCCATTATTGTTGGATAAAAGTTCTGTCGAAATTAATTTCTTCCCAAGTGTCTGCGAATCAACAGAAAAAATATTTTTGTGATGGATGTCTATTGTATCTTGGGACTGAACGACATTCACTACGCCATCAGAGGAATAATTACAATCATATTTCGACAAGTTTACCCTCTACAAAACTCAGAGTAGATAAATTTGGATAATATGTACCTGAGAATATTCTGAAGTTCGAAAATATTGAGAAACAATTGGAAGTTCCGTTTGTTGTTTACTCCGATTTCGAATCAATTCTGAAGCCGGTGCATACAACGAAACTAAATCCTGCTTACTCCTACGCCAATCAGACTTACGTACATGAGCCATATGCTTTCCCGTATCTTATAAAGTGTTCTTTCGATGATTCCATTTCAAAATTTGTATTATACAGAGGTGTAGAGGTCGGTGAAGTTTTTGTTACAAACTTGGAGGCTGATCTCACTGATATACATATATCATTAATATTTTTAGAATGTCATCCCCATGACTCCTTTGACTGTTGAGGAAGAGCATGACTTTAATATTGCCACTACATGTGGAATGTGCGAAAAACCATTTGAGGATGGTGATGTTAAAGTACGTGACAACTACCATCTAACAGGCAAAACGGGAAATGGAGCGGCGCATTCAACATGTAATCTCAATTTTAAGTTGCCTAATTTCGTTCCAATAATATTCCATAATCTCAGTGGTTATGACTGTCATTTATTTATAAAACAGTTGCGTTGTAACGAAGCAAGGTTGACGTAATCGCTCAAACTATAGAAAACTATATATCTTCCACGAAACATTTATTCATGGAAAATGAGTCTGAACGAAATGGTTATGTGAAAGAAATATTTTTAAAATTGAGATTCATCGATAGTTTTGAATTATTGGCCGCTTCTCTGCGAGAGTTGGGCGATAATTTAGATGTTGAACATTTCGTGGAGATGAGAAAGCATTTTCAGGAAGTTGAAAAATTCAATCTCATGCGACAGAAAGGTGTTTTTCCATATAGTTTCCATATAGTTCCTCTTGATGAATTTAATCATCCATGTTTACCTTCCAAAGCAGAATTTTATGACAAATTGAGTGAAAAGCATATTTCTGAAGTTGATTATGATCGAGCGAGTAAGGTTTGGAATATTGGGGAGCAGGCCAGGCTCTCCCTTACAACACCTGCAGTCGGGCTTCGACGGCCTGTCTATAGGCATAGTCATTTGAACTTCCCTCTGATCCTCCGTACGAATTTTAGTTTTTTCTATTCCGGTATTTTTTCATATTGGTTTGCACGTTTCTACTAAACATAACTACTAAAATTGAATTATTTGGGACAAGAGGTTATGAATAAGATGGATAGTTTTTTCCAAATTCTTTATTAACGAAGTCACATCATTTCAATACTCCTAAAGATTTTCTAGTCACTGTTTGAATTCATTTATTTGATTGCTCTTTCAATAGTTCAATGAGAAGATCCAGTTTATTATCGGCAATATATTATTCAGTTTTCAGTGTTTCCAGAAGAATTCTGAAGTTTTCATCGGGCTCAGTTTGGTAAAATTCAATATCGGTATGACCCCACGGCATATATCCAGAGACGCCAGAGTTTCATTCCACCTCAAGGCGGTGAAATGTGTTCCGTGATCATTCAAGGCCGATTTCACGGGTCTCATTTTAGGGAAAAAATCTTTCACAAATGGTGGAGGATAGCACGCGGGGTAGCTTTCTTAAAATGCATAAAATGTAACGTATTTGGTGAATACATCCAATAAAACAAAAATAAAATACACGCCGCCCCTGCTAACCGGCAATGGTCCATATAAATCTAGGGCATCTAGCTTATTTTTACGAGATGGGATTATAGAATGTAAATCTGGGCACGGAAGTATCGAGCATTTGGCTTTTTGACAGATCTGGCACTGTTGAATGATTTTTTTAACGTCCTTGGATATGTTCTTTCACCAGAGTTCTCTTCGTAAACCCCTTCAAGTTTTGTAGGCCCCAAAATGCCCTAAGGTTGTGTGATACGCCTCGTTGAACATTGGGGCCAATGTCTTTGGAATACACAACAGAAAGTGCTGCCCATTGTTTTGACAAGTTCGAAGAACGTCATTAAAAAAAAAAGAAAACGCTTACGGAGCACATCACTGCCTTTGTATTTCGCAATGATATCATTCAATTCTAGATCTGAGTCTTGGTGAGTTCGAATATTTTTCAGAATCCCCTGCGCGGAATTTGTTAACCTCAAGATAGGCAAAATTTCAAAAGTTTATCGCTTGGGAATGATGTACGAACTGCAGTATAACGAGATAATGCATCTGCAATTACATTCTGAGATCCGGAGATATGCTTAATATCGAAATCGAACTCCTGGATCGCTAAGGCATATCTCGAAATTTGGCTGGAAAGAAGATGGCATGTTTTAAGATAGGTGACCAAATGATTATCCGTGAAAATGGTGAATTTTTGTCCTAGTACGTAAATACGAAACCTATTCGATGCCCACATAATAGCGAGTGCTTCTTTTTCATTTACAGAGTACCGGGTTTCCGGATCGAGTAGAGTACGAGAGGCCCGGGCGACGGGATACAGAATGCCATCAACCATTTGAAAAAGTTGGCACCCAACTGCAGTATCGCATGCATCGGACTCGATGCAGAAGGGAAGGTCGGCACGCGGGTGATATAACAGCGTACTATTCACGAGACGCTCCTTCAGGTTTTCAAAAGCGCTTTGTTCTGCGTTGGTCCAACGCCATTCAGATTTCTTCTTCAGAAGAGCAGTCAATTGAGAAGCAAGAGAAATTACTGCAGAAAGACCGATCAAAATTAGCTAGGCCCAAGAAGCGCTGAAAATCTTTTTTATTTTTTGGCACCCGATAATCACGCAACGCTTGGGTACGGATTGGATCGGGACGTATTCCGTTAGTACCTATTAAGTAACCCAGTAACGGCATCTCATTCCTAATGAATTTACTATTTTTAAGTTCCAAAGTGCTTCTCTCAAAGTAGTAAATACTTTTCTCAAATGAGGTCATTGAATCACCAAAAAGCCATCAAATTCAGGACCGAATACTTTATTAGGCAACTTACAAATGTGCCAAAACTAGTATTCAGGCCATATGGCAATGTACGGAAGCAAAGAGTTTTTCCGTCGAATTTGAAGCCCGTATATTTAGAGGTATATAAAAAAAAATTTGCCAATAACCACAAGTGATATCAAGCGAGAACATGAACCGTGATGTCACGCAAAATTTACTCCATAGGCCTTGGCGAATCTTATTTTTTCTCCATTAATGCATTTAAATAACAATCCTCTAAACACAGCCTTACAGAATGGTATTCTTCAACATTTTTTCAAAATAGGTTACACATACGGAGAAGCTGTTTGTTTTATGACCCCCCATTTCTCCATATTTTCTAACTGTTTTTCAACGATGGGCTTATAAGAAAGAGGAGCTGGGTACTGTTTCATGAAAAACTCTTCACTGTCTCTCATACGGATTTTGTGTTCATACTTATTTGTCCTACCCGGTATCTCAGAAAAAAGTTCAGAAAACTCACATAGTAAACACTTCAAAGTAACCTTTTGTTTTTCGTTCAACAGAGAAGTCGCCAAAAAATCATTGAAGTTTTTACCCAGTTCCGAGTCAGCCGGGGTCCCAGGTATGGCAATACTTTTGATATCGAAACATTCTGATCCGAAGGAAACACCTGCCTCCTGGATCATCGGAACATCGGCCCACTCGTTGATTTTGAAGCAAATTTTTTTTTTTTTTTTGTAAAATCCAACCTCGTGAAACTGGATCCTAAAAAATCATTCCTAAGGTGAATTGGCATTCAGATCGGGCACAAGTGAGAACTCGAAGTGGATAACGTGATTCAGGATTGAGAACGTAATGAGGGATTGTTGGGTAACCCTTCTCTGCTTTACCTTGAATGCGCCTGTCACTTCAATACCAGTACATGGGAAAGTAGGAATCTGCGAATGAAAGGGTTGTAATTGGGACCGAACTTCTTCATTAAAACAAGAAATTTTCCTACCTGTGTCTACTAATGCGGAAAAAATTGTATTATACACATTGATAGATTTGAAAGACGAATAAACATTTTCGGAGTCCGACTAAGAGTCACTCCCACGAATAAATTCATCGCGAGGGTTATTTGAAGGTGAATTTGCCCTTGACAACTCACCCCTCACGCTAGGGCATTCTTTTGAGGTGAGCTTTCGTTTTCCGAAACATCAGACTTTTCATCCTTTTCCGCAGATTTGGTTAACTCTGAGTGAGCTAACCGAGATGTTTTCTCTCCCTTCATTCGCGAATTATACTTATTATTTGATGACCAAATGCTCTGATGCCGGACACGATAATCGTGAATCGAAAATCCTGGATTATTTGAAAAATCACAGTTATTAGTCTTTGCCTGATGTTCTTTAGCAAAATACCCGTCCGCCTGTCTTAGCGTTTCTAAACCATCTGAAAAGTTCGAAGAAAGGACCAAACAACTCGCAATATTTGGGAGAAAAAGTTTAGCATTTTTTCTTTATCAAAGTAATCTCGGAGCTGGTATTATTCGTGAATAATTTTTCACTGAATTACATTCGATACAAATGCGTTAAGTGTAGATATATTAATAGGGTTATCAGATGTATGCTTGTTATTTGATGATGATTAAAAAAGGCGCTACTGAGTTAGGATTTTCAAAATGTATTGTTTTATTACTCCATATTTCCTATATCATAGTATTCGGTTTACCACGCATACTAAGAAATATGTTTTCATTCTCTTCTTCTTTACCACTATAACTGCCACCGGCCTTTGTTTGAAGTTTTTTCTCTTTGGGTTGCTATTGAAATTAGAAATCAGACCCATTATTTCTCTTTCGATATCTTTCAACTCAAAAGCTCCAGGGGGTATGCGAATCTTCACCGAATCGATATGGAATATATCATTCGTTTCATCAATATTCGGGATCGTATTGAACGTGACGAAATCAATACAGCCCAATACGTAGTTTTTCGCATCATCCAAAATGATCGGCGGACTAATTCGAGCCAATAAAACGCTTGTTATCGAAAAAATATTAAATGTATATGAACTCACTGTGAGTCATTAGATGAATAAGTGAAAATAACTAATAACTTCACATTATATCGGAAGAAAAAAACTAGATGCGTCTAATAGTGAATATGCTAGTCATTAGACATCATTCTCCTCCAGTCGAGAAAAAAAAGTTATACTAAATGCGTATTGCGGTGAAATTGGTATTTTGTTTCAATACACGGGCGCTCTGACTTGAATGAACTTATGATAGTGAATGTCATCAGACGTCACAATTTTTTTCGAATCGTGCGCGCATCGAATTTGGAAAATATATTTTCGTGAACTTGTGATAAAAAAGATCATCAGACGAATAGATGGGAAACCACTTGATTCATATTTTATTGAGAAATTTAACACATAGTTGTCCACAATGTAATGGATTATATTTTTGAAATGCATCATGATTGTAGGATATGTGACAAGGCCCATCGGAGTTGAAATATTTCAGAGCCTCTAGAGGTGTTTGTAGATTTCCATAGGTATCAAAATAAATTATGTGTGTTCCATATTTTTTGTATGCCGTCCAATGAGTCGAAGAACCTTTCTTATCATCTAAATTTATCTCACTCTTTTCATTTCTTCAGATTTTTTAAGGTAGAGAATACTCCCCGAAAATTGGTTATTTTGAGTTTCTTAACATACTTTGAAATATCATTAATTGATAATGGTTCATTGAGAGGAATTCTCCACGTTTTGCTTTTGCGTTATTGTCGTCGTGGGTTCATCCCGAATAGAGTCTCAAACCTGCTTTATAAGGCCTTGAATACATTCCTCTTCCAATAGCTATAGCTTCGATTGTTTTATTCTAACGTTGTTATTCTTGCAATTATTGTCTTACTGATCTCGCATCCCCTACAGCTTTTGCAATTCCTGATGCACCCCCAGCAAGGGTTCCTAGGGCACTAAGCCCTGCAATCAAAGGTAATACTCCACCTACTTTGGTAATTTTTAGGATTTGGTTTGATTTTCAAGTTTTTTGTCGATTTCGAAGCCACTTTCACAGCTCCGCCGAGAGTTTGTCGTTTCTGCTTGACAATTTGATTCAATATTAATTTAATAGATTTGGAAAAACACATTCCTTTAACACTATGACGTTTTGTTGTTTCGTCTACTTCTAGTTTTTTTCTTCATTGTCTTTGTTGCAATCATCTCGCTCAAAATTACTTAATGAGAGTCATCAAGGATTCGAAAGGTATTTAATATACCTACAACTTTTTATTTCTGAATTCATCATCGTCGTCGTCAACTACCTCTAAACTCCTTTTTTTATTGTATTGGATAAAGAGCCCTCAACACTATAGCGATCAAGATTTACGGAATTATGAATAAATCGTCGTGGAAACTCATGCAAATGAACGTCATTATCGACCGAATAAACAAGTTGATGGAAGCAAATTACGAAAAAATAAAAAAATTATTGCTTCCTCATCAACCTTATCCTCAGGTGGGGAAATGTTAATGGAAGTGAATAATAATAAAATAGACTACATTCGATGGAACGATCCAAACAAGCTTTGTGATAGGTTGAGATTGTTATTTGCATCACAATCTACCGGCCATACTGGTCACCACAACGAAATAAATTCCATCATTGAAGAATTGAAAGAAGCACGCATAATAGCATGAACGTATTTAGTTTTGGGAAAAAATCCCAACAATGGAGCTGTTCGAAGAACAAATGATACATATCATCAAGATATTCATGAGGAATATCACGAATGCAGCTTGGAGAGAGCTTCCTCGAGAATATCGGAGGAAATCGGAACAATTTTTACCATGAAAGAAATAAAGTAGTGCCCATTACTTTTCCGATGTGTGCTGTCTCCATCAAGATTCATATTGTATATTATGTGGTATAAATTTCGATCCAACTCGTTGTATATAGAAAAAATTAAAAACAGATTTTTTTTTATTTCCTGACGCCATTATGGTGTGGGCCGATCAGTCCAGTGAGACAAATCTAGTGTAGGTAACCAATCTAGTCTCACCAATCATAAGGGGGTGTGTAGCCTCAACGACCAATACAGTGTGGTCTAGTCTCACAAGACAACGAAGACCAATGAAATACATCCCAACAGATCTTTTCCTCTTCATTTCCTGACGCCAAATTGGTTATGGGTGTGTGACAATCACATTGACCAATTCAGTGGGGTCTGGTCTTACCACACCAATCCCAACGATCTACTGTAGACCAATCACAGGGATGGGTGTGGCCTAGACCACCAACCGCACCTTCTGGGCTTTGACAACCTTGGATATTCTTTCACGCATCCCTCTCCCCACCTGTTTTACGAAGAAGCCTTATATGGACATTACTAAACATAAGGGTGCAATGAAACACCAGAAAACAATACTTCTTGCACATTTTTTCACATTCCTCTCCCCACCGATCTCAACAAAACATGCCTTATTTGGGCATTCACTTGGCTAGGGAGTGAAACATTACATTACATTACATTATTACCCTACCCCATACCACTTCTGAAAAAACAACAATGACCGGAGGCTCGACTACGTCCACCGCCATCCGGAGTGGAGACCCTGAAAGACAGCTTACCAAAGTGTCCCAATATCACCCCTACTACACTACTACAATAGAAGCAGTTTATCTGAAGCAAAGAAAACAGCGCAGGACTCTTTCACATGTGACTCCCGAAATAAACAACGGGCAGTCTGGTATTTTATCAGTGAAACTTTGTAAATAATCACGTACCTTGGCAAAACCACTCAATAAACTCTTCAAATGCCTATCATTCAGAGAAAATCCATCAGAATCCTGTATAATCTGAATTACAGAGATGACTGCAATCCAAATAATTGAGAATTCTCACCGTTCCATGTACGTTTATATTTCAATGTCTCATCCGTATAAATAAAAACGAATGGAATCATAATAGGCACACAGACACACATACTTAGGAGATAAGGGTGCTCGAAAAATATTTATGTCGACTTGTTTCGAATTCGGAAGAGCCGCACAGGGCTCAGCTACTATGGCCCAAAATTTTATAATCTACTTCCTAATTCATGGAGAGTCCTTCAACTTGAAAGGTTCAAAATGATTGTCAGAGAGTAACTTCTCAGAAGTGTCTTCTTTGACTTCAACGAATATCTCCAATCAACTATTTTTATATATATTTGTTGTATATCAACTCCAACTCATGTACTTTTATTCGTGACTTGAGTAAGCACTGAAGTGAAGTAGCACCAACAAAGATTATCATTATTATTGAGCATAGACAGTGTACTATAGTCATCTGCAACAAACTTGTTATTATTCTTGAAATCTTTCAATCAATTATAATATATCATAAATGCATTATCGTAGCAAAATAATAATTGTTCTTCCATAATTAGAAAATAACGAGAGAACGGAAAAAAAATCGAGGAAAATTTGTAGATCCAATAATTGGTAAATTGTTTCCTTCCGACTGCTTATATCGACAATTATCAAACGCAACTTCTTTGAGAACATCGGAGGTCGAGAAGACTGCGGAAGTTTTTGCGTGGAAGAGTTGAGTCCATGAGCTAGTGAACTAACTGCTTTCACAGGTTGAAAACGCATTTCATCGTCAGGTATAATATTGAATTCTTCTCTATGGTATGCGTTTGAAACTTGAGGAAAATAAATAAAAAATACTCTACTTAGCATGAACCAAAAATAAAAAAAATAACGAATTAAAGTAAGTACGTTATTTATCCTTGCGGTTGAAGTGAAACATTATCTGTAGCTGCGCATGAAGTCTAACTCCATATAATCTATTGAGTTGATGAAATGCAATGATACATTAATCTTCTGGTGCCATATGAAAATGAAGCCAAGTCAGAAAAGTATACATACGAATAAACATGATGAAATACAAACAAAATTCAGTGGGATGAATTACAGCATAAATAAACTAACAAAAATACGAAAAACAAAAAGATTAAGTTATTCTCACCACTACAATCTACGACCATCTGGATACTTCCTTGATGAATTCTTCCAACGATTACAGTAGAAACATAGTGGAGCAGCGCAGTTCGCAGCGTAGCTCGCCGCGCCACTCGCCAGGCAAATGATGAAGAAACAATGCCATAAGAAACGTATAGTAACAAACATATTGGAGTTGTTCAACTCGCCACGTATCGTTCCAGGTAGCTTGCCATCTTCAGAGAAACGGAATCATTCAAATGAAAGAATGTCGGCTTTCACGCCTCTGTTGATACATCGCAAGTTTTTCGGGCTTGAGGGGCCGTGTTCTGGAATTTTGAGTTCATTAGTCATAGTAGACTCAATAGAAGAAGTTCAACTAAGACCACCCTGTTAGATATGGCTGCCGCAGATGCCGCCGAAAGCTCTGGAACTCAAAATTACAGGACACGGCCCCTCAAGCCCAAAAAACTTGTGATGTAAAATCATTTTAGTTTGGAGATGCGGGTGCCTGAAACTAGCGCTGCGATTGATTCTCCTGGTGTAACATGTCTTCCCACTCTCTTCATTACAGCACGCCTTCACAAGTTTTTAATCTTAGGCGTGTGTGGTTATGGTTTATGTGAACATTTTTAAGTACTGCTCTGATCCGATGATATTACAATGACGAGATAAACTACTTCACCATGTTTCGCTGAGGCGAGTATAAATGAATGGCAATATGCGCGGCGAGTGACGTGACGACTGGCGCGGTGAGTTGAGCTGCTCCACTTTGTATATACCCTGAGAAGGATTTATCGAAAAGAGAGAAGAGAGTTTTTCCACTTGTTTCCGGAGTGGCTACAGGGTCTTCAATTTTTCCACATAATAGGGTAGTCTGTTATATAAAGGAAAACAGCGTAGTACTTTTTTCTTCTGGATATTTCGCATCCATCTTTATAATTCAGACTGAAGATTATCCTGACCTTTTATTCTGCAAAACTAATGTTCGAAAATTGTTGCTCGATAGACCCCAGATAATACACAAATACACTACATCCAAGCGAAATACACCGTAGTTAGCGAGCCGGATTCCATGTAATTTTCAATAGAAGATATACAAAAATGAGTTTGGTTCAGCTTTCTACATAGGTGACTTACATGTTCACTGATATTGCACTCTATAACTTTACCAAGATATCTGATGTGTGTGGCTGCGTTGACTATAACATTTTCACCGAAGCTCTAAATATTGCAATTGTTGCATTAACACGTCAGTTCATGCCTATAAAGTACTGGAGGTGAAGTTAGAAGATTAGAAGATTATTGCAATGAAACTATCACATGAAAATTTGTTTCTCATTTTTATTGAACGATGAGATTGAGACCAATTCGAATCTTATGAACAATGATGTTGATACGACTGATTTAACTGTTGTTGTGCACAATAAAGATCGACTTATCAAGTAGTAATTACGTTTGCACTCGAGTATTCCATTGTGTCCTTCCACGAAAATAATATTCACTAGAAGAGAATGATTATGAAAATATTCATGGAGAATGATCATAGGGTCAACATCAGAAGAACCAGAATACCAATGCTACCCTGACAAGGCCCTCTGCTGCATACCGTAAAAAAATAACAAGTGCCATTGGCATTATGGAAAAACACCATTGGATAGATCGTTAATAGCTTTCGATTATATTCATGGAGGCGTAGTCAGAAAACGGTAGATAACTCTACATCGATAAGGAAAATAGATGCTTTCGTTTCAGCTTTGGTCACTGAACATTGGATCATGGATTGTGATCACCGGAGGGACGAATCACAGCAGTCGAATTTACACTCTGTTCAATTCACTTACTTCTTTGTGAAGTTTGTGTTTGACAAAATTCTAAGTCATGGTTTCAAAAGGTAGGCTTGGGGGGGCAAGTTGGTTATGGCGCCGGCTTGGATTCGATTCAGATTTTTTGTAAGAACATCTCTCTTTTTTGAGATGAATACATTATTTTTCATCTTTTCTTGTAGTTCAACCTTCCAGGAATCCATTCCACTTTTGAGAATGTCTGTAGGTACATTATCTTCCGAGAAACAATTGTTCAATATTTTGATGTCTCTCAGTAGGGTCATAGAGTGAATTACTTTTGTGACAGTTCCTACATTGTTATTTTAGAGACAAGGTATTATTTATTGCTGGTGATAGGTAAAATAAGGTTTCTTATAGTTTCGAAGAGTTTCAAAGTATTCACACTTCATTTACCATCTTCCACTCGAAAAGAGAGCAAAATTTTCCAAAAAGACTTCCATAATTGTGGGAGCAATATCTATAATTTTTCAAGGGGGTTGAGGATACGGCCGAGAATTAGCCTCCGCAAGCCACTCCTATTTTGGACACTCGGATAAAAAAATTTTTTGAAGATATTGAATATCGGAATCAGGAAATTTAAAAATCCAGTCACTTACTGGATTTTTTATTGCAATTTTCTCATTCATTAGGCAATAGTTGATTAATATTTAATTTTCACTCGAACATGACTATTGCAAGTGTGATAATTATGAATCTCTAATACAGAGATTTTTTCTTCTTCCTAAAATATTTTTGGGATGCTTCATGATAGATTGCTGTTGAAAAAAAAAAGATTTTATTTTTCGATTTTTCATTGATGATTTGGGCATTGACAAGAATTGAAACTAATATAATATTGGAAAAACATATATTTTGATTCCATGCTCATGTTTTCGCTATCAGAAACTACATGGATATAATTTTAATATTCTACATCATATTGTTGAAAAATAGTCATAAAAAATTAGTTGTTTTTAAAATTATATCGCAGAGAATGTTTGCATCTCAATTTCTAATACTAATGTTGATTTATACAAAAAATATTCCTTAAAAACGTATTTGTTACCAAGCAATGTTTTTCTACCGCTTGTAATGAATATTAAGGAACCATTTTTCCAAATCCAAATTGTAGTTCCTCCTGGATTAAAGAAAAATTGTTTCAAATCAATCATTACATTTTATTGATGGATAAACTAATCGAAATATGATGAAAATACCCATGTTTTCATCATTAATAAAAAAACGAATTCGATTTCAAATTCAAATTGTTACCAGATAATTAATTTAATTTATTGCAAATATGTATAAAAACGGTGGAGTAATATGTCTGTTTATGTAGCAGAACTGTAACTTCTTCGACATCTCTTATCTAGAATTTTAGATTTTTCTCTACTTGAAAATCTTCCTGAACAGATTTGAATTTCAGAATTTTTGTCAAAAATAACGTGGCGTTGTTTATTTTTTCAAAAATATGGGCAACCAAAATCAATATTTCGAAAGATACTTTATTCATTGAACAAAGTTGATAGAACTAGGCACATCGGAATTTTATTCGAGTCGACGACAAAATAACTTACGACACTAGTTTATAATGCGAGAATAGAAAATCATTGAATCTATTGATCTGACGCCAAAAATCACTTCTGCCACGATCTCCTTCCATATGAACCAATCAATTCATTATATTACACACAGGAAAGCAAATCATTACAAGCAAAATCTTGAGAAGCCCACAATAACATATTTCTATAAGCATTGCCATATGCCCAAAAATTACTTCTCCATAACCATATATTTATATTGTCTTTTTACGACCGATATTAGCATATTCGACCCCAAAGTTCTCACAGACCACAACCCTCATCGTCATTCAGTCATTATAAATCTTTCTGTTTGATTCATCTGTCATCAAACCATTCGAAAGTTTTCGACATTGAGATTTATAACTCTTCCGTATCATCGCGGTATCGTTTTTCCGTTTTCTTGGTTACTTGATCCTTTGTGTGTATGTACCATATGTCTTAGTCTGCGTGGGAAAACTCTTTCTCTACCGATGTTCACTTTTTGATAGATGGACTCTATGATATTATAGTTGATATTGATATCTACATCTCGATTCTGCGTTGTGATAGATAGAATGATCCTTTTTCTGTTGACATTGAGATAATATTTCCGCTCTTTTCTGAAATAAAATGATTGCGGTGGCGTAGTTATTTTTACTAAACCTCAGTTGAAAATAAAGGTGATAGATTGCGGTAAGTTCTCAGAGGAGTTTCACTCTGCTGTGCTATAATGTAATGATCTACTCATGTGGTTCTCGGTAGTGTATAGGTTAGCACATTCGCCTATGAAGCAGAAGACCGGTGTTCGATATCCGCCGGGCCATCGTGGTGGGTAATCGCACGTTGAAAATTAAGCCCTCGTCAATCCATTACTCGAACAAGTTTCTGAGGGTTGACGTTCGTCAGCTGGTTTACGGAAACGAACAATGTCAGAACAACAACTTATACTGATCTTGTAGAGAAGAAAATTTTCATATTTTTTTCTGAAGTTTTAATTATTGCTAGAAAATTGTTTCAGAAGATTTTAATAAAATTATAATACTAGGCGATTTTATGCTCATTTTCGATATGTTCAATAGACTTCACAAATCTCTTCTTTCTTCCTTCAATATTGAAGTCACAATCTCAGATTGAACGAGAGTATACTCGACATGCATGTACAATATACCCACTAATTTTAACGATTACGTCTGCTCGAATTGAGTTATTCAACAATGCCTTTCAGCTCATTATGGTCAAGTTATCAATTTGAACTATAACTTCTCGAAACCACCAACTGTTCAGTGAATATGTATCGATGAAAAATACATCAGATGAAATGGAACGAGCCAATGATTAGGAAAACATTCCCTCGAAATCATGCCTATAAAATATGATAATATAGTTGGGAATTCACCAGTTACTGGTTCAATGGTTCCTTATGACAAAAGAGGGACTTTTATTGTCATATTCTCCCAAAAAAAAAGTCCGAATCTGTTGTGACAAAACCGACTTCGTGGTGATGAAAGGATGATTTCTTAATAATAATAATAATATATATATTACAAGGAATGTTCTACATTTTTTGAAAATAACATAAAACATTAAGTGCAACAACGTCAAACATATTGTACGAACATTTGAAAAAAAAAGGGTTCATTGGGAGGAAGTAGAAATAAAATAAAATGTTCCAATGTGAAACAGTGCTAAAAACCATCCAGATATTCTTGTATTGAATAGGGTCCTAAATCTACAAGGAAATCTTTAACATATTTTTTACATTTTTTAAGGCTCTCACAGGATCTGATATTTTGTGGTAATTTATTGAGAAACTTGATTGATGCGTACGATGGATGTTTTTCTGTTACTGTTAATCTATGAATGGGGAAACATATATTTGCATCCCGCAAAGGGTAAGTATGATTTGCTCCTGCTTCCAAAAACTTATTTTTGTGTTTGTAAAGATATATTACACATTCATTAATGTACAGTGCTTGCACTGTCATTATATAATTTTCTTTGAATATGCCTCGACAAGTTTGACGGTACTTGAGTTTGAATATAGTTCTTATCACCCTTTTTTGAATTGCAAATATATTTGAGATGGTACTACAAGACCCCCAGAACAATATACCAAATTTTGCAGATGACTCAAAGTTTGCTGCATATATGATCTTCAATGATTTTTTGTTGGGATAGCTACTAATAATCCTTAAACTATAGCAGACTTGATTCAGCTTTTTTCCTAAATGTATAATGTGGGTATACCACTGTAGATGCTCATTGATATGTACACCTGAAAATTTTGTTGAGTCTTGTGTCTTCATTTCATTGTTTGATGAATGAACTGATTTTGGTGATTCAATTCATTGTTGAAGGGTTCTGAATAGGATTATCTTGGTTTTGTCGGTGTTGAGGATAAGGCCATTTTTAGAGAACCACTCCTGTGCTTTCTCAACTAGATGGAATGATTTAGTTATTGAGTTTTGATAGTTGCAGCTAGGGATCAGCGAATTTGTGTCATCAGCATAATTTGTGATAGTAACCCTCTCGTTATTTAAGATTTCCAAGATGTCATTCATGAAAACTACAAATAAAATAGGACCTGTTACACTTCCCTGCGGGAAGCCCATAGTATTTTCCCTGATATCAGACTTAAATATGTGTCCATTTTTTATAATCTTCGTTCTTTGTTGACGGTTAGATGAATATTACTCGAACCATTTCAATACAGTCCCCCTGATTCCATATTTTTCGAGTTTTTTCAATAAATACGTATGATTAAGGCAGTCATAAGCCTTAGAAAGGTCTAAGAATATTCCAAGAAGTATTTCGTTAGTTTCAATTGATCTTCCTTTAATATATCCGTGTTGAGTTGCATTTAGGAGATTACAATGTTTCATGAAGTTCATTTATCTATCACATACCGCCATTACGAAGAGTTTAGAGAAATATGGTAAAACACTTATGGGTCTATAGTTCTCAAACAACTCACAATCTCCTTTTTTGTGTATTGGTGTTATGAGAGCTAGTTTTAGTTTTTGGGGAAAGATTCCATGTTTGAATGAGTTATTCATTATGTAACAAATAATTTTGGAAATATTATCTATGCATGTTTTCATCAGACTTACCGATATTTCGTCATTTCCACAAGTGTGTTCATTTTTTATTTTTCGCCCCAAATTCCTAATTTCTTCTTCAGTGACTGGTAGAAAAAACATTGATTGTGAATTATTTGAAATATTACATGTGAATTCGGTCTCATTTATTTTTCGAGTATTTCTGGAATAACATTCAACAGAAATTCATTATACTGATTAGACGGTTGTGTTGATTTTCCCCCAAATATTGAATCAGCGGTGTCACTTCTGCCTACTATCTCTTTATATACGCTCCACATGCATTTCATTTTATCATCAGATCGACTGATTTTTTCTTAGTAAAGGTCACTTCGTTTTTTTGAGCATCTCATGATATTCCAATCTTGTTTCATTGTATATGCTTTTGAAATTTTGACGATGCCTTGTGATAGTGAGCAGCGTATCAAGCCTGTTTTTACACTCCTCTATCTCTGGATCTCTCACAGTAGTTTTTATTTATTTTCTTTTTCTTTAACGAGTTTCAGTGGGAATCATTCTTAAAATATATTGAGAAATAAATTCATGAAAGTGTTCCACTGTTCATTTACTTCTGTTTGTTGTTTGTTTCTGTGTTCCATGTTTGATTATTGTAAAACTGATTTTCTGTGCTGTTTGATCAGAGTTAGAAGTGAGCAAAATATATGTAGAGAATTCATCTTTCGTATTTGTGAAAATATTGTCAATGCATTTTTTTGATGTTGGGGTAATTCTTGTATATTCATCAATAGTGAAAACAAATGAATATGAGTTGAGTAAAAAATTCATTCTTGTGTTATTTTTTTCATTGTCTTTTAGACCAATGTTGAATTCGCCTGCACTGGGGACTAAATTAGTTTCACTACTCATTTTCTCAAGAATTTCCTCAAGTTTATCATAGAATTCATCAGGGGATTCAATTTTTGGGGGTCTATATACACTCATCACAATCATTTTATTTTATTATATATTGAACATTCAATTGCTGCACATTCAAATATGCCTTTTTTCGAAACACCATTTATATTTTTTAACATTTCGTAACTAATATCCTCTCTAAAGTAAATAGCCGCTCCACCGTGTTCATTTTCAGAACGACAATAAAAAGAAGCCAGTTTGAAGCTTTGAATTCCATGAAGTTTTAATTGCCATTCGCATTTCCAATGTTCTGTCACTGCTACGAAGTAACAATCTTGAAATCACTGTGTTGATTTAGTAAAATATTTAGATCATCTATAATACCAGTTCCTATTGATTGAAGATTCTGGTGTATGAGGCTCATTCTTTTTGAAGGATCAAATCTTGTTGCGGGTTTTGATGCTTTCGTAACTAAAAATCCTCCCTTCTTTGATACTGATGGTATTTTTGAAAATCGAATCGCTTGAATGCTACACTTCTGGGCCATGTTGATTTTCCGTATATAACATCTTTATAGGAGTCATTTATGCCAAACATGAAACACTTATTTTGGCTTTCATTAGTTGGCAGCTCCTTGATCACAGTTTCGGCATCTTTCAGGTGTTCTTTACCCTTTATGTATTCTGAAATTTTTTCCGTAGTAATATTTCGCTTGATTCTATACAAGTATAGCCAGATTTTCCTCTCGACTCCAAATTCGTCACTGCATTCATTTTCTCCAACGTTGTTTATTGGTCTTCTTTTCATTTTCTTTTTTTGGTAAGAAACTGTTTTGAAACCATTCTCATCATTTACCTTATCCTCGGTCAGATTTATTATTTCAGTCATTTTACTGATTTGGATGTTTTCGAGTGATTTTAGATTTTCTTTCTGTGAGTCATCATTATTCATATCAGTTTGAATGGAATCCCCTTGTGAGAAACTGGGTAGGTTTTTGTATGTGTCTGACGGTAGGTTTGTTTTTATGGTATCACTGTATTTACGTTTTTGTTCCGGCTTTTATTTTTTGCGCGTTTCCAATTTCAATGATTCGATTTTTTCTTGCAATAAGTGATTGTTAATCTGCAATAACTTATTATTTTCCATGAGTAGATCATACTTATCATCTTTCTCGCTAAGAATCTTTTTCAGCATTCCATTTTCTAGTTTCAGTTTTTCTTTTTCACTCGTCTCCTTATCTTCACGGGCTTCTTTGGTGTTTATAGTACAACAGTTTATCCTGCTCTCACATATTTTTATGCATTTCAATCTGTTTTTTGCAGCACATGATACATGATAGCTATTTCCACACACTACACATGTTAGATATTTGCTGGGTTTCGTTTGACAGCCCTTGAATGTTTTTTCACCAAACGTTTCCTCACTTACTAAGAGAATGTCTGATTCACCACCTTACTTGGCAGCCATGTTCAGACTATCGAAACCCCATATCAATGGGCATTCAACCGTTTGGACATGGTTATACTGTCTAGAAGGTAGAAACCAAATGAGAACCTTCTTGAAATTACAGTACATTAGCAGAAAATGATATATACCAAACTCCAACTAGATGATATTTTACTTGACTAACTACACGATATGCAACTAGGAGGAAATAAACTTCAACCCTTATGAGATTCACGAGGTTCAACGTGTTCCAACCATCATCCTTGGACGATACAAATATGTCACTATGAATTATTCATATTGTTACGAATATGAAACCCTTTCTCTACGCCCATGGCATTCTGTACAGATATGCCTTTGTTATTCGAGGAAGACCACCACCATCGTCTAACATCGCGTTTCATCGAGAATGTTCGAGAGAGAGAGAGAGAGATGCCAACCACATTTCTTCACGCACGGAAAGAACCATAGCCAAAGTTCTAGAAATGTCGATGCTCGTTCGAATACAGAAAATTCCAGAACCATAGACCTACATATAGGGACGGGAAGCAGTAAGACTTCAGTTCAGTTGATTGAAGATAGCGATGACGTGAATGAATGAGCGAACAGTAATATATATTTGAGTTATTTATTGAGCTTTGAATTAATTGTTTAGTGATTTGTTGAGTGAATTGCAATATAATTGTTGGATTTTGCCTTACCAATTGTCATTTATTTTATAACCTAGAGTGAAAACGTAACAATTGGTACGGCAAAATCTTTCAGTGCGTGAACAAACGCGGTTGTATCTCTCTCGAACATTCTCGATGAATAGCGATGACAGACGATGGGCGTGGCATTCTTCGAATAACATAGACCGGGAAGAAACTCCTTACAGTTGTCAAAACCGTACGCACACTACCATTCATTACTCTAGGGCCGAAAGTTCCTGGCTAGATTCGACTAGCGTTGCAGTAGCTCTTCAACTTCAAGACCCCTGAAGGACAGCACTTAAGATGGCTGGAAAAACTGCAAATAAACGACTCGGAGGTATGCCATCGCAAAGGAAGGAGTCATGGAAACGCAGACAGTTTCTCAAGAATTCCTTGCCTGGAGAAGGGATGTAAGTTTTGTCAGCGCCAGGAGACCAAAGATGGATGACCCAAAAAGGGCATGGCGAAGGATGTTTTTGCACAGAAACAAGACCCAGACCTGAAGATAATCTGAGAGTAGATTCACAAAAAAGCAAGACCGCAGTGGCAGGAAATCGCAAAACAAGGTCAACAAGTTAAAGGCTACTCTGACTTCAATAGGACTCCCTGAATCTCCGAGATGTCTTAACAACTCGGAAATGGGAAATCCCTGATGGAAAACTGGTACATTAT
This sequence comes from Zygogramma bicolorata, assembly GCA_032362365.1. Taxonomy (NCBI): domain Eukaryota; kingdom Metazoa; phylum Arthropoda; class Insecta; order Coleoptera; family Chrysomelidae; genus Zygogramma; species Zygogramma bicolorata. The sequence continues at coordinate 950,640 of JAVJAQ010006002.1, read as the reverse complement.
CGAACGATTCTCCTTATAGTATTCGTACCAGAGGTGCTTCAAAAACTCCACAACCGCTCCGGAGGACACTTCGGGATAAACTGAATCTGGCTAGAGTGTGCAAGAGTTACTACCGGATAAACTTCCGACAAGCTGTGGAAGAATGGCGCAAATGATGCGACATGTGCTCCTCGAAGGGTCCTAAAACAAGGCTCAGAAGAAAATTGAAGCAGTTCTTCTCAGGGTGTGGAAGGATCGCAGTGAACAAACATACTAGGACCATTTCCCTTGACAACTTGTGGATATAACAGTCGTTATGAACTACTTATCGAAATAACCAGAAGTTGTAACTGAACCCAACCAAGAAGCGAAAACGGTTACTGCGAAGCTGTTCTGCAAAATGTTATCTCCAAAAAAGGGGTGCCATTAGAAATTTACTCTGATCAGTGCCATAATTACGAATCGGACGTTTGGGAGGAGATTCAGGACAACAGCACTCCATCCCTAGTCAGATCGAATGATAGATAGACACAACCTGTCGATTTTCGTATACGAAAACTAAAATTATTGGGACAATACTCTTTTGGAGTACCGAAGTTCTCAACAAGAAGCTACCGGGTACACACCCTTTGTGCTACTAACTAATGGGGAGTTGAAACTTCAATATCCATTCGATGTTTGGCAGAGTTGGAGCTGATAAAACCGAAGATGTGTCGCTGCCAGTCTAGGTTGAGGACCTGAAGGAGTGATTGAGTAGTGTCCAAGATTTTGCCAGGTCGAAGTTGCAGGTGCGATCAGCGACAAAATAAAGATCAGGTTCAATAAGAAGTCGAAACCGATAAGTTTCAAGGAGGGAGATGTAGTATGGTTATATCAGCCACAGAGAGAAAAAGGAGTGAGTCCCAAGTTGGGGCGGCCTTGCGAAGGACCCTATTTAGTGAAGACGAGCAGCACGAAATTCAGTTTATTACAGATAGCGATCAAGTGAATAAATAGGCGAACAGTAATAGTTATTTGAGTTATTTATTGAGCTGTGAATTAGTTGTTCAATGACTTATTGAGTCTTGCAATAAAGTTGTTGAATTTTGCCGTACCAGTTGTCCTTATTTTCGAGTCCAGATATCTACTGGAATAGGTTCAGAAAATACAAGAAAAAGTCCAAGGAAGCCGCAAAGCCCCAGCCGTTTCCAGAAGTTCTGTTAAGTCCATCCCTTCATCTGAGAGGAAGGAGGAAGTAGAAATGAGTACGTTCGTCTATTCGATGAAGTCGATGAACCAGCATAGGAGCGACAACGTAGCAGTATCACATTTTTTAGAAAAAGCCAACATTATATTTCATCGCCGTTTCAAGTGGGATTATTGAAATTGAGGATAGATTTTTCAATAAGAAGATGAGTTACATGCCTGGCAGATAGAGGAAATGAGAGGGTGCGCGAGAGTAATACGTGACAGTGATAAGGATTCAAACTGTTGGTTATTTCTCAATTAAGTGCAGTATGAAATATACCCTTAAGCATTTTCTCAAGTTTGTATAATTACTTCAGATTGTGAATAATTCTTTCAGTGATAGCCGAAGGAAAAATTGCAATGGGCCTAAGTTCAGATACCCGATATAGAATTTGTGTCAGAAAGTTTATTTTTCGGTTGGATATTTCCCATATTACGAGAATATTTATGGCATGTCTGTATAATATCATGTTCGTTTACAAGTCAATTGGTCACTCTTGACAATTTTATGCTGGCAACGAAAATATAGAAATATATTTGCAATACTGAAGTGATCACGTTATCAAAGGTATTTTGAAAACTTCAGGAAATGAAGGCAGATTTGAATATTATACCGTCGTCTCCAGGGAAGCTACAAATAGTAAACAATTTATTCAAGACATGGACAGGAGGCAAGAATACCAGTACTTCCTACTGTGATAGAGAGAATGGTTGCTATTGGTGTGATGATTTAAATGTAGGTATATGAAATATGAGCACAAGAAACACAACCTCAAAAACGCTACGTGCGGAAATCACAGCGTGGTTATGGAAGTTAGAATTTGGTCAAATTATATACGACAAGATACAGAAAATAAAACACTCAGAAGTATGACTTATACAACCACTACTTGGCTGCTGCTTATAAAAACATTAAGCCAATTGATATCACTAATAGGAGTGATGCGTTTTCTGTCTCAGAATCGTTTGAATTATTAAAATTTTCATCAATAAATAATGAGTACGAGAAAATTCCATTTTATCTGTCGAGTTTCTGGTATGTTTATCACTTCCTTCAGGACTACTATAAAATAATTGTTTCAAATTTCTATTTATGGAATGTTCAATGAAGTGTGGAAACCTTGGAAACTATGTTATGTGAAAATTTTAATAATGAGAATGATCAAAAGATGTACGTAGCATACCTAGAAACAAGGAATGACAATCAGTGATATCGGAGTAAAATTCAAGATGTATGAGCCTGTGAAGAAGCTAGCCACTCGCGACAGAGAAACGTCAGGGAGAAATTCCAGAAAACGACGGCCTTCAACCCGAACGAAAGAAGTGATACTTTAAAACCCTTTTCCAAAAATCATACCTGAGATTGGGAGTTCAACATGTTTGGCGCACCGACCGAGCTGAGAAATACTGAAAAAGTGTAAGTAAATTAAACAAAAAAGAAATAGTTGGCACCTTTCGAAGTCAGAGTGTCATACGTGGATAAACAAAAATGATAATAAAAATAAAAATAAAATTGGTGCCCAACGTGGGAGATTTTTCGTTTCAGAAATTGGTAGAGATGAGAGAGAAAGTGTTGATCATGAGGAAAGTTAAATGCCACCCTGTGAACCAGTGAAGTAATAGTGAGTCACAGGGAATACCAAATAATATCACTATGAGGTCTTCTTGGAGACTCATCATAGGAGTACTGAAGACTTCGCTCCGTGGAGTAACATCAACATATTGTTATCGTTGCAAATTCTCCAGTTCAAGTTGTGAACTTGTGTTATTATTTGGATATGAAATGAAGTGACATGGCTAATGTTCCACAAACTATAGGCGAGAGACTTCTTGAAAAATATCTATTACTAACTTACTGAAATATCCTCTTTCATGACACGTTGCTACTACCCACCGATGAATGTTTTGCACCCATTCAATAAATTCCAATGTTTGACTCGAAAATATATTTCGCTCTCTACATTGACATGAATCTGTTGAAATATTCGATTATCATAATGATAAAACAATACATGCATATTGTGAAAACCAATGACAAGGTTATTTCGATCTCAGGTCGATCAAAGGTTCCTCGATAAGAAAGCTATTTACCCACAGACACAAAAACTGGTCTATTGAGTTTTTTTTTCAATGATATATTCAAACTTGTGGAATGAAATATCAAATAATTATTTTTTGCCAGAATACAGGAATATAGAATCATTTATTTGCCCTACTGAGGAATTTTCAGAATAAATTTTCGATTATGGGTCGAGACGACATGCCCACAGTTATTGATTTCATGAGAAAATCATTCTGAACATTCTGAGAGCATTCGACTTTGACACACATCAATCCGATGTGTGCAAATACATTTTCTACCCTGGCACGCTGCAGAGCTAATAATAATAATAATAATAATAAATCGGCTTCATTCATCAACTTCATGAACAAAAATCAACTTATAAACAAGTAAAAGACTAACCATAAGTGATGAATCGACGAAGTATCAGTATCAGTTTCTCAACGCAACCGCAAACAAAAAACTATTAAAATAATAAGGTAAGAAATCGCCAAAAAAGATAAATATACCATTCACAGATGAAAAATTTAAACTCATTTCCCACATAGCAATCGAAAGCATATTCATAACTCGAGCACATGCTGAGGATATGTTTCAACTCATATTCCCCAAATAATATCCCTAGTATATTCCCAGCATAAGTACTTTACTGCTATGAATGTTCTTTTCATCAAATCTGTCTAGGAATATTGTAGCATATTCTAGGGATGTTGGGACACATTCCCGTAAATACTTCAAAGAATATTTGCTTTAAAAAATACGTACATAACAATTCAACATTTACATTTTTGTGAACTAACCACTCAAATCAACCCCGTAACCTTACTTTTTAGAATCTATATTACATTCTTATACATTTTCAACTTGACTTTTAGTACAAACTGGCTAGGTTGAAATCCCAACTGTTGGTACTTCGTTGAAAACTTCCTGGCAGCACTGCATGCGTGCGTACGTGGCAAGTCGCAAGCTAAGCTTCAATTTTCCAAGCTTCTTGTTCTTTGTTCTTGTTGAAATTGAATGTTATCTACAATCAGTTAACCAGTTTAATTGTTTATTTTCAAAGAAGACATTTTATCAGTGTGTGTTCAGTGTTCTCTATTGTAGATTGTGCACATTCGATACCGATAGTGGAGTGTGGGGAAGTTATCAAAAAAAAAGTTAGGTTAGGGTAAGCTTTCTTCACGGATCTTTTTATTCATAGAATAATATCTTGTATATCTATTTTAGATGATGTTCAATGTAATGAGAGAACACAAAATGCCTGTGAAGATGAAATTATTCAAGTAATAAAGAGATGGTTAGCTAAAGCTAAAGAACGGGTTAAAAATGAATTGAAAATAACTGAGATGAGGTGAGTTTTGAATTTTGGACCCTACCACTGTCCCAGTATACCTACATGTTCCAATGGAATATCTCATAAACCAGAAGTGATTTCCGATATTTACATTGCTCAAAGCAATATGTATAATTATCTATATTGATTATTCAGAATTTTAAATTTTTATTATTTCAAATAAATGAAAAATTCCATTGTAACATGTATACCGGGACACCCGGTATATTGTTCTAAATTATTATATTTTTAGGTCCCAAAATCAGCAGCGTTCCCAGGACACTGAAATAGGATAAAAAACAACAACATGTTAATAAGAATTTCTTAGTTTTTCATAAATGTTTCAAAAGTATTCGATGTCTTTTGTTTGAAGATAATCAAGGATGGCATTCATGCTTCAGGAAATGCCAAGAAACCAACTACTAGAACCTTTAAGGATAATGATGTTGCATCTCCTAAAGTCCCTCACCAAAATATATATTCATCTTGGACATATCCAGTTTGCACATATAGGGTATATTGAGCATATATATAGCATATGCTATGTTGGTGATATAGGTATATTCTGAGGATATTTGAATATATTCAGGGTATATATTTCAATCATATACGTAGCATATACTACTTGTGGCCAAAAAAATATACCTAGCATATTCTCAGCATATAGTAACCATATTCTGTGTATATGCTAGGGATATGATCTCAATATTCTTATGCGTTTAGGAATATGTTTAGCACATACTTGGTATATAATTTTGCTATGTGGGTTCTATATCGTGATTTCTGAAAGTAGAACGCCATGTCGTGTCATATTCCGTGTCAGTTTTTCCCCGATTCCTTATAGTGAATCTGCAACCTTTTTGAAAATTAGAAAGAGTGTACGATCTGAAGTCACAGGGTAATTAATTGATTATATAATTTCGGAGCATTGTATGAAAAGCGGCGGAAGAAAATGGCAGAACGATGCCTAAGCATGATAAGTGATTTACTGTTTCGAGTATTTGATCTACTAACACAGGAAAGAGTAGACAGCTTACGAAAGAGATATTCTGGTTTTCTGGCAATAAGAATCTCATGCGTGTTATTTAATAGATGCAAAGTTCTGAGGGTATCTAGTCTCAACCAACCAGAGTGTTTCATTGTCGACGAGATGTGGTCATATTTACGAATACCATAACAAAATCTCAAACTTGAATTTTGAATACGTTGTAAGCGATGTGCGTCGTATTGTAGTGAGGTAGGTCCGTAGATGCTATTACAATAAGAAAGTTTAGAAAAAATCAAAGTCTCGCAAAGTTTAATTTTTAGTTGAGTAGAGAGTATATCGAGATTCGGGTATAACTGCCTCAGGGTGTTATGAGAGGTTTGACACAGATAGTTAACATGTCTCGTGAATCTCATATCAGAATCGAAGTATAGTCCTAGATTTTTATTTTCCTCAAGTGAGGGTAGTGTATTGCCATCAATGCATACTTCGAAATTTCCAAGTGCTAGTCCCCTCACTTTTCTGGGTCCAAAAAGCATGACTACATACTTATTTGCATTAAGTTCAAGCTTATGAGTAGTTAGTTTATGCCGATTTTGAAACCTCCCCCCTCCACTGACCTTGCCGTGACCTTGACGGTGAAGTCAACAAGGTGACTTTGACAGTCCGTTTGACCTTCATATGACCTTGGAAACGAGATGACCTTGAATGACCTTGAAAACGCTATGACCTTGAATGACCTTGAAAACGAGATGACTTGAATGACCTCTATGAGTCGTCACCTTGAATGACCTCTATGAGTTGTCACCTTGAATGACCTCTATGAGTTGTCACCTTGAGTGACCTTTGGTGTGCGTGTGTGCACAGTCCAGCGCATGTTTGACCTTCAATGCCCTTGAGTGTTGGCATGGTCTAGCTTGAGCTGCATTACCCTTGAATGACATTGACATTTGTGAATCGTCTCTGAGCTGGTTGCGATCGAACAACATCACACTGAATATTTTTCTAGCATCGAATGACTTTGTGCAATGTCATATTGAGGAGGAGTACATAAACCCTTGAATAACCTTGAGCATTTTCAATTATGGACTTCGGTCTCCAATGTGTATGTGCAGAGTGTTCAAACTCACACCCCCACCCTTTTATCAATTTCTATATAAGCTCAAAACATTTTATTTGGTGTCAGTTCAGATCATCGAAACGAGTATTAGTAGTTGTGCTCCGAAGTCGCTCCACCAAGAATCCATCCACCCAAGAAGTGAACGTCGTCGTCATAGAGGTGAACATATTTTATATTTTAAAATTATACTTTCACTATAATTTGAATATGGATAATTTGAAATTAGACATTGAAAAGATCAATTTTGCCATAGTTCAGCAGACTGAAGCTATGGAACAGAAACCTTTGACATCATTAGCTATCGATAAGGGTTATAAAATTGAAAAAATGTTATTACTCTCCACGCGATATGGTAAATCCATCCAAGTTATACTGATCGATGAAGAAAGTGATACTTCGTTCAAAGTATGGCTTCCTAAACGTGTGACGGAACAATTCACAGAAAATATCATTCAAAATGTTAATTCATCACAAGCTAAATTGGTGATGACTTATTTGGGGCAGAGTGCTTCGGAATATGTTGGTGCCAAAACCCGCTCTTTGGTTAAATTCAATGTGTTAGATTGAGAGCTTTATTGTTTTTCTAGTCTCTATCCCTCTTTATATGTACATAGTGAAAAGTATATAAATAAAATATAAAATATGTATCAGTTTTACACACTTCGAAGACGCGTCAAAGTGAGTGTTTTTTCTGTTAATGTTTTTTCATGTTTTTCTCGAACTCCCCCACCTCAAACTACAAATATGTGGATGCACTATTCGAGTGAATGGTATCCGGAGGCAAGTGACTTGGGTTCTGCTATAGAAAGGTTGTCTTGCGAATTAGCTGATTTGAGTTGGGACGCTCTACATGCATCAAATTACGATAGTGATATTTGCTTCGACTCTGAAGAAGTGCAGAAAGTTCTGCAGCTCAGTGAGAATTATGAACTTGGTGTAGCGCTGTGTAATGCTTATTCTTACGGAAATATTGATTTGAATCATTTCTGTAAGCTCATGATTCAAGCTGACTTGAAAAAATTCCTCTCTGGCATATACAGTTACCTACCATCAACTATCATAGATGAATACCAGCTGAAGACATTGGATCCCAACTCACAACAACAGGTGGAGAGTGAAGAAGATGAAGAAATGATGTAAACTTTGAATGATTGATATATATATATTGTATATAAAACTATGAATAAACTATAAAGTAATCATATTTGTTTATATTCATATGTTAAGGATGGAATTAAAAGATAGAATTGGTATTAAAATATTTTATTCATTGACCAAAAAAAAACATTCTACAGTGGATAATGATTCACATGTGATTCTTATGATAACCCAATATGAACAGATCCAGTGAGAGCACTATAACTCAAAAAAGCGTCATGTAAAATGAGTGCATATGTTTGAATGTCGTTGCATCCTTTGATATACTGTCGGATTGTGCGGTCTGCTGAAAGCCAATTATGATGAATCGAGGTCTCTCCAGACTGTTGGTTGTTTTCACAGCCCACATATCCGATGCCGTTTGTCGAAGTAAAGGTAACTCATAAAGATCCCACATACGATAAGCTACTTTCACTATAGCATTATTGACACTTTTATTGATACGACTCAGAAGTTTCAATTTGAGACGATCTTCTGGCACAATATGTCTGATTCTCCATTCAACCTTGTTGATTTGAAAATCAGCCTCAACTTCCCCCATATATGCATTTCTGAATGTTCGTGCCATGATCAAAATAAGCTCTTGCTTAACATTCAGAATACCTTTATTGTAATCTTCAGCGAATCCCATGAGGTACTTCAAAGGTAATTTACCACTGAATACTGTGCTGGTGGAATCCCATATTGGTTGATTAGTTTGGTTGAGCCCCCAACCTACAGATAACAATGAATTAGCATGCGTTCCTCCGAATGATACCATAGTTTTCATTGTAGTGACTATGCCAGGTTTTCGAACAACAGCGACTTGTTCGCCGCCCATTTCATAACGAATCTCATCGAACAAGAAAGCGAGGGCGTTATTAGAAAGGTAGCATGGCTTTGTGGCGTCAGTGGGGTTGAACTTTCCTTCAATATAAATGTAACTCTCTGCGATATCGAGTATCAGATCTTGAAAGTTGATTGGAATTCTGATTTCGTCGGAATTATTGAAATATGGTGAGCCATATGGTTTGTATGTATGCTCATGCAGACTTATCAACGAACGGTCGAATACAGGTTCCTCGAAAACTTCCAGCTTCTCACTTGTGGTAAGAGTGGCCATATTACTTGCTTCTTTTGTAGCGTATTTTCAAACCGATGGATTTCAGAAATTTCAGGCTATCAGCGCTTATGCTATATCTTGATCGTTTAGCAGACACACGTGGAATGAAGTGATTTCGATGTTCCCTTTTCTTTATACGTACATCACTACCATTGCCACCACCGTGTCTCACACAATATTTTAGTGACCTCTGTCGTCGTTTGCTGAAGCAGAATCCCATCATCGATTTCAGTTACAATTCTACCAATTCCAATTTTATTATAATTTTTTCACCATTGAAATCAATCAACAGCCCATTATCGTCTAAGATGCGTAGTGTAATGTTGTCGAGATACTGACGTCCTTCTGGTTTGAGCGGCATATATATGATATTTTTTGGCTCCTTGGTGAGTTTGTAGCCAGGTTCCACATCGATATCGAATTCGAAGATGCTGTGAGCTTCATCACCATTGGAATATGCTCCAGAAGTGACGTTGCAATCGACACGGATGATTCTCACGTGGTTGATATCTACAGGTAATGTCGATTCGTGATTTTTTCCACTTTCGAAGACACTCTTTTCGAACCCTAATAGGTTAGCGATTGAGTTTTCATGCCGGAGATTGATGTTATATTTTGATCGCATTTCACATTTGAGAGTGTTGTTGTTCGCGACTAGAAGAAATACTTCATCGATATCCTTTTCAACGCCATCTACAGGTTGCGGCTCTCTGGATTTGATAGATTTCTGAATGACCCTATTAATTTCATCGATCTCATAGGCTCCTGGTGGGATTTTGATAATGATAGGGGGTGAATTAACCCTCTTGGAATAACTGATGACATTATTCCTCACATCCACATTGAATATTGAGTTATAGGAGTAGAAGCCGTGCAAACCCAGACCATAGCGACTTCCTGTATTCAATTCGATAGGAGGGTAAAAGTTAGCACTCAACTCGCTCGAGTCTCCTGACAGTGTGAACGTGCGTGACATGACTGATGAAATATTAGTGGTTCACACCATTTTATTGCTGATTACATAGGTGTTGGTGCTGAAGCACTCGCCGTTTTTTTGGTGGAGATGGTGAGTCCATATCAACTTCGTTATTTGTTGCTACATTCACTTCTTTCACCCTACAGTAGCAACAAAAAATTTTCTGTGGGGATGGGCCATCATTAACATCAGAATTACTGCTATCACCATCATTATAATGTTCTCCACAATACTGATACTTCAATACATCGATATCATTCTGATGATGTGTGGGTAGCTTATCCCACACTGATGCAATCTCATGAGCAGCGCACCCGATTAATACTTCTTTCGGCATATCCGCAAGCTGTTGTTTGGTCATTTTTCGTAAGCTGCGTAATCTGGAATAGGCAATCAGAGAATGGCCCATCCTCTTGATACTTTCCCGATCCTGGGAAGGAGTAGTACTCATTGTGCGTTATCACGGAGAAACTTCAGACACAAATGACCGCACCAAACTGTGTTGAATTTCTGCTGACGTTCATAGTTATAGAGGATTTCATCGACCGCTTTCGGGCCCGTACGAAAATAGTAAATCAATTCCTTGGGAGGGGGTAAATCTCCGAAACTATCGAAATAGCTTACTAAGTTATTGCTCTTCTTATATGCTACCCAATGCGTCCCCGAGCCGCGTTGACTGTCCAAATTGACTATGGCTGATTCACATCTATGCGGTCCTGATGACGGTAGACTGTCACGCATGAATACACCGCGAAAATGAGGAATCTCCATTTTCTTAGCAAAGTACTTGAGGTCGATATCGGACAGAGCTCTTTGGGGTAGCATATCTAATAGTTTTTTGACTTCTGAGGGTTCAAATATAATCCTAGTCCTTTGCGATACGGCTTCAAATATACCCCCTTACCGCTTTTACCTAGAGCGATAGCCTCCATATGTTTATTGTGTCTGTTCGCTTCGATCAATTGTTGCCTACTTGCTTTTGCTGCGTGTACTGCTCTCGTGATGCCAGCTGTTGCGCCAGCCAAAGTACCCAGCGCTGATAACCCGGCGAAAATTGGTATAAGTGGTAGAATTCCACCAATTTTTGGAATTGGTATTATTCGAGGGGTGCGAATTTTATTCTTCCCACCAGCTGCCTTTGTAAACTTGCGTGCCGCTTTCAGTGCAATATCAGCAGCTCTCTTAGAATTATTTATAACGAAATCTCGCCCCCCAGCCTTATGTAGAACATCACGAACCTTTCTAACAATGCCAGAACCAAAGGCCACGGCCCTCTTTCCAACATTTGATGGTTTTGCACTTTTCTTCCTCTTCATAATTCGCTTTTTTGTTTTCTGTCGTAGTTTGGATGATGACTCACAACCCATACCAAACCGACGTTTCCCCTTCATGATTGTTGTGATTAGCCAAGCGGCCCCTTTCTCTGCTACGGTGGCGTCTTTAGCCTTGAATCTTTGCCAAGCGGCCTCCTCGAGTTGTTGGTCTGCCCTGTGTCTAAATTTCAAATCGTTCGGATTCTGTAGGTATGCAATATCGTGTTTTTTACAGGCGATATCGAGCTGATTTATACCGGAATCTCCTCTCGTTAATCTCTTCTGTAATTTGGTACCGGGTCCACAATACTGATAACCGCCAGGTAAATGCAGTTCAAATGGTAACCTATTTATAACTGAATTGACTATTCCTTCACCAGTTTTATCAGATAGAAAACTCGTACGTCTGTACCCGTTGGGCATCATCAATTAAATAGAGAGTATACCGACTGTCTTCATTTATATAGTCTTCAACCGCCATACAATGCGCATTGTTAAGCAGAATCAAGAGTTCGCTATCGATAATTTGGATAGTAGGGTTGGAGGCGGATTAGAAAATAACGTTAAACAGCGGCATGGGTCTCTCCTCCCAAAATCTGTTCGCGGCCTCATCATTGGACCTTCGAATTGTGGAAAGACAAATGTGATGATTTCACTGCTGACTCACCCGCTGGGGTTACGTTTCGCGAATGTATATCTTTATTCGAAATCTCTGTATCAACCCAAATATGAGTACTTACGTGAAGTGTTAGCGCCAATCAAAGGGTTGGGGTTCTATACTTTTGGTAATAATGCAGCTGAAATAGTGGAGCCATCAAACGCCAAATCCGACTCTATATTCATTTTCGACGATGTTATGTGTGAGAAACAGGATGTTATCAGATCGTATTTCAGCATGGGGCGCCATAAGAATGTGGATTGCTTCTATCTAGCCCAAACATACTCTCGAGTACCGAAACAACTAATTCGAGATAATTCAAACTTCATTGTGACATTCAAGCAGGATGATATGAATCTCAATCACATTTTTTCCGACCATGTGTCACCGGACGTAACGTTTAAGCAATTTCAAGATATGTGTGCAAATTGTTGGAGTGATAAATACGGATTTCTGGTTATCGATAAGGATAGGGAGATGCAGGATGGCCGATATCGAAAAGGATTTGACGCATTCATATATCCCTGATGTTACCAGACCATTCAAGTCAATTGAGTAGTGGACAGCGCCGACGATACTTCAGTATTCTCACCACCAGATCATTATGGATAGTGAAAGTAATGATGAGATTTGTTTGAAACGAAAGCTAATCGAAGCAACTGATGCAGTTCGGAAAAAATTCAATTATATCAAGAGTAGCCGCATTGGTAATCGAGTGGCGCTCGAAAAATTGTATGAACCGATCTCAGTACCATTGAAAGAAATATCAGCCAATACTAAAAAGCCTCTAATGAATCAGACGCCAACAACAACAACAACAACAGTACCAAAATCTTCTGGACGAAAAACCACACTATTCACACCAAAAACAATGAGGACTAGTGAATGGCTTCCCAACTTGATGAAATTCGATGGATTGGATGGTGAGAGCGTCGAATATAGTACCCCTGCCGATGAATCGATTTCGGCGGATACGCCATCCACCTCAATGATGATATCAGATTCGGATACTTCAAAAATGGTCACTGATGAGGAGGCACAAAAACATATTCAAAAGTTGTTATCGGGTGTTTCTTCGTACGATACAGTATTTGGCGTTCGTGTGAACCGCCAAAATAAAACACTCCAGATGGGTATTGCCGATGTAGAGTTCATCGAAGGAAAAATTAATTTTAGAGAGAACGGTAAAGTAATCGGTAGTTACCAAGGTTCGCCGGCATTGTATAAACTGATATTCATGAAAGTACCCTCGGGAAATATTTCCACTTCCGACCTAAAAGTATATGGAGATATACTTGAAATAACAAGAGCCGCTTATAAAAACTATGACCGAGAACAGGGTCTTATATCGAATAATTGGAAGAAATACCAAGACGTAATCCTACCACTACTCAACCTAGGAAATGTGCGGGATAGCTCTGGGATAGAAGGCGAAGGAATGATGAAATTACCCACCCATAAAGTTCATAGCGGAAATCAGAAAATCAATTATATTTACTGGAATAAAATGGATGAATTGGTAGATCGACTCAGATTACTGTGGAGTTCAAAAATGGCTGGACATACTGGACATGAAAATGAAATTTTAGCCCTGATAGAAGAATTGCGCGAAGAAGGTGTAGTTTACTGACATCATCATTATATATCTGATGGTATATATCGAAATCGATCAGTCGTAAGCTGATTCTCCAACAATGCATACAACAATCGATAAATTCGGTCGAAGAAGGGGTGGAGTTGATAGAGCGGCTCGTGGTAAACCAGGTGTGGGATTCATTCTGACACCGGATGGAAATTATAATATTCAAAATAAAAGAATGCAGAATGTTGGTGAACCTTCTGAGTTGAAAGACTCGGCCACCAAAGGGTATGTTGATGATAACATTAGAGAAACTAAAGAAGTAACTCTGAACGCTGTCCAAGAGTCTATTATTGCAGTGCTTCGTGATGCAAGATCATTCTTTGATGCACGAATAACCGAACTCAGATTCGTTATTGGCAAAAAAAATGATACATTGTCAGAAGGGATCATAAAATTGGGTAAAGAAATCGATACCTTGAGTGATCGAATCAATCATTCGGCAAAAAATATCGATACTTTAACTGAGCGAGTTACCAAAGTGGAACAGTCAATTCCCAAACCCAAACACTGGAGGACTGGACAATTAGCTGTACCACCTGAGTGGGAACCCACTTCCCTCATAGAAAGTTGAGATGAGTGCTGCTAAAAGGCAAGTTGTTAATGAGCTGCACAAGCCAGCGCGACGAAATTTTCCTCGGAGAAAGACTATAATAAGGGGATTTTCTGATTTGTGGCAGATGGATTTGATGGAGATGCAGCCATATGCTAGAGAGAATAAAGGCTATAGATATATTCTCGTCGTGATCAACTGTTATTCGAAGTTTGTATGGGTAAAACCGCTGAAAGATAAAACAGGTAATTCAGTGACGGATGCCATGGCGAGTGTACTAAAAGATGCCCAATACCATCCAAAAAACTTACAATCTGATCAAGGAACTGAATTCTATAACTCAAAGTTCTCGTCTCTCATGTCGAAGCATAATATCAATCATTATTCAACATTCAGTACAAAAAAAGCCGCAATCGCAGAGAGAGTCATCAGAACGTTGAAGACATGGCTTTATAAAGAGTTTTCGGTCCAAGGCAATTATAAATGGTTACATATTCTCCCTACCATAACACATCAGTATAACAACAGAGTTCATCGCACCATCGGTATGAAGCCTGCGGATGTAAGACCGAGCACAAAATTGATGATATATGCGCAACCTGAAAAGAAGAATGTGAAGCGCAAAAAAGGAAAATTCAAAATAGGGGATATGGTTCGAATCAGCAAATATAAAAGTGTTTTCGATAAAGGATATACGGCAAATTTTACGACAGAAATTTTCAAGGTCGTTAAAGTCAACAGTTCAGAACCCATAACGTACGCACTCGAAGATGTGAATGGTCAACCGATCAGAGGATGCTTTTATGAAATGGAATTGAATAAAACACATTCCCCCGATACGTATCTGGTGGAAAAGGTTTTGAAGAAGAAAGGAAGACGTCTCTATGTGAAATGGCTTGGTTTTCCAGCAGATCACAACTCTTGGATCGATAAAAGTGAATTGAAGTAATTTTTAATTTGTAAAATTGAGAATGAATATATATTCAACATTCAATCTGTCTTTAATTGACGACACCTTTACGCAATGCTAGTAATTCTACCCTATAATTGAAAAATAATACAAGTGGATTATGTTCAATGCATTTATTCATCATAAACTCCAACTATTATTATAGACAATCAGCGAATTGTATCAGCAAGGCTTTCTGGTCCGATCTCCGTATAGGTTGGAATACGGTGTCCTCGAATTTTAAATCTTTCGATCTGCTCTTCATGAGTTAGACACCAACATTCTCGAAAATGAATTCTCTCATTGGGGTGGAGTTGACCAACTTTCTCACATAGCTGCCAGTTACTTCTGCATGCGGCGCACAGGTGGTTCCAACAATCCGACGTGTATTCATCGCATTGCAAGCAGCGTTGTTCGGGTGATGTTAGATATTCTGCCGCCGCACAGGTCGAACAGATATTTCTGCAAATACCCATTTCGCTGCACGTAACCTTTCCGGAACACTTCAGGCATTTGGGGTAGTTTCCTTGTTCTGGAGTTGAACACAAATTCAACCGCTTAGGTGGCAGCACCGGATTCCGTGACACACACTCGACGCACAAGCCGGTGCAAGGGTTGATGTGGGACTTAGGCCGACTGACTTGACAATTGTGGCACACTACCCATCCAGCAATTAGTATTGGATAGACACACACTTTTGGCTTAGCGTCCCATTTCTTCGGGAAAGGCATATTGTTACTGGATGTTTGAAATAACAGGACTCAACCGAGGGAATTGACAAGAATATCATGTCACCCCTTTCTATTTATATCCACTCGAGTTGGTGGAGGGGGGCCGCCCCTGCCACTTCTGACGTCACCGAGCTATATAAAAGGCGGGTTACAATATCAAACTTCACTCAGTGCTCGAGGAAACCACCGAGATGGCTGAAGAGAGAGTTGCGATGTTGGACATGCTCGCACGCGCCGATCCGAACAACGATTTAGATGATAACGAATGGGTTGATTTGGCAGGAGCGGAGTTGGCTGATATCGACCAGCAGATCGCAGAGGAGGATATCGTCGAAGAAGAGGTGGTGACCGACTCTGATGATGAAGGTATCGAGTGTGACGCACATGGTGATCAGCCTGGCGGCATGGTTATATGTAGAGTCAAGCCGCTGAATATGACCGATACCTTGGCAGATCAGGTGCAGCTCTGTTGTATTACAGAAACGTTCGTGAAAATCGCGACAGAGGGAGGGCGAGTTGAAAAACTTTGCCTCATCTGTTACAGATTTTATGCCCACCGATCGAACAATGGTGCGTGGTACGAGCATGTTGATGAGCATAGGACAGTACCATTCAATGATATATACGCGACGTGGTGTAAAGCTTGTAGTAGGCCTCTCACACAGATGCGATTCATTGATGCATGCATGATCTGCAATAATGCCATACATCACTAACCGTGGACCCTTGGGTCAGAAAACAATCAGCCCTTTTCAGGGCTACATTATCCAAACACAAAGTAGATATCTCACAGTGAGATTCAATTACTGATGAGGGTTTCGTAGGACATGAAAAACGTTTTCCTCTCCAAGAATATATGCTTGAATATGGTGAAGGCGACTGCGGCAGCGGAATGAATAGCGACAACTTTCAATTCATGAAATGAATCAAAGTTCGCGTAATATGAATGAAAAATGTTTAAGATCCGCGGGTCGAACTTTTCAGCGAACACCATTGAAATAATTACATTTTGTCAATCACAGCATGCCTCGAAGTAATCGCGATCCGCGGATCGAAATTCGCGGCTGCAATTCAAATAATAATGCGGTTGCGACCGCGGATCCGCGACCTCTGGAGATGAAAGAGTTGATCCACGAATTCACCGTTGAGGATCGGCGGTTGATACACGGATTCGCGGATTAAAGCGCGACTAAATCCAATCTGTCAAATGAATCATGATGCGCAGGGTGTGGCCCGCCCCGCCCCGCTATTCGCGAATTCGTCGCCACGGTCGCGGTTCGCGGATAATCCTTTGATGGAACCGCGGATCCGCGGGTGTAGCCGCGGACAAGCGACCGCGGTGGAATGATTCGCGACTTAATACAATCCGTCAAATGAATCATAATCCGCAGGGTGTGGTCCGCTCCGCTCCGCTTCGCTCCGCTACGCTTCAAAAATTTTTCGACCCGTGAATTAAATTACTTCGTGGCCGCCATCGAAATTATTCCGCGGATTCGCGTATTCGTCGCTACGGTCGCGGGTTCGCGGATAGTCCGCTGAAGAAACCGCGGATCCGCGGCCACGGCCGCGGATCCGCGGTTTTATCAGCGGAATATGCGCGAATCCGCGGCCGCGGGCCGCGGATCCGCGGTTTTATCCGCGGATTATTTTAATCCGCGGCCGCGAATTAATTTAATTCGCGGGTCGAAAAATTTTTGAAGCGTAGCGGAGCGAAGCGGAGCGGAGCGGACCACACCCTGTCAACCGCTAGATTATAATGCCTTAGGAGTTGAGGATATAGAGAATCCTCTGAAAAAGTAGTTCAGATCACTCCGCAGTTTCTACCATCACCCATTATTATTATCACTATCAATTATCCGTCACATCTATATGAGCTTGAATGCGCCATAATTTTGAGCATCATCGATTGGTGCTCTTTGCGGGCAACTGAGGAGAATCGTCTTACTCTGATCAGCTAACCGCATAATGAGATTGCCTGGAAACTGGTATTGTGAATTTGATATTATATGTTCGACTAACTAACCTAAAGTGCAACCACGCGGAATGACCTTGACGCAGCCTTTATTGTCATTTGCTCAAATTTGAATGTCAGATGGTATTTTCTCAAACTCACTGTGTCTGAGATGCCCATAACCAAGTAGGTATTCACATTGTGAACGCCTAATAAATCATAGATATGCATTATGACATATTAATTAGGTGATCACCTTATATATCCCACTATGAGATAGCTACTCTGTTTAAGTTCATAATGGTAGCCCTGAAAAGGGCTGTTTTTGGGTTAGCCCACAATTTGTGGACTAGTCATCATCATCAGTATCAGATGAGATACTGATGGCTGATGGCCAGCTGATGGTGGATGGTAAACTGATTGAGTCTATATCAGAGCCATCCACTTGCATCCTCTCAAAGAACCCTTCCGGAAACCCAAACTGTTGGGATAAATACTCGAAGTAGCCAAGATTCCCTCGAGTATTGACACCATCGGTTGAAGAACTAACTTCTTCAACTTGGGTGGGACCCGTCGCTGGTTCCGAGGGCGGCGCACTCCTAGGCTCTGTTGTCGAGTCAGGACTCATCGACATCGTGCAGAGAATGATATAGAACTCTAGCCTCACATCGTATTTATACAAAAAAAAAGGGAAGGGAGAATGGAGGGGAGAGAAAAGTGACAAAAGTATTTATTTATTTATTTATTTATTTATTGAGGCAAGAAACAAACAGACAAACAAGTCTAATTACATGTTTCGAACAGACAAACAGCTGAGCTGCTCAATTAACTAATACTTTTTACTATATCTAGATATTAACGGAATGATATACATTTCTTACGAATTAATCAATCTCTGATACTTATGGTAACCACTACGATTGCATCTATAACAATTAATTAATACAATATACATGAAAATAATAAAGACGATAATGGTATTAGCACAACACATTCAGAAAAACAAAATCAGTGAGAGAATGCAATGCTATTGTATCGTAATATGAGAGGTATCTCATCCAACTAACTATATTATTTACTATATCTAGATATCAATGGAATAATATACATTTTTTACAATATAATCAATTAATGATATTTGAGGTAATCACAATGATTACATCTATTAAATCTAAGAATTTGATTACCATAATGAATAGTATTGACGGATGTCTTTAACACAAAACATTGAAAAAAAAATAAAAAATTTAGTGAGTGCTTGTAAGGGTATTTGAACAAAATGAATCCGAGAGTTCAATCACCATTCACCTGACCTTGTGAAAAAAAATCAATGTTATTGATACACTTCTTGATCATGAAAAAATTACAAATGTAAATATCGGGTAATTTGTCGGCATATTTATTGTAAGTTGCACAAATTTTGTCTATCACATTAGGAAGACGCGGAATGTTGAATGTTAATAATTTTGGTCGTAGTATTTGACAGGGTACGTTAAATTTTATTTGTGCTAGGAGGTAATCAGAGTGATACTGACCATTGAGTAGCTTATGCAGGAAACAAATGGATTTAACTGTCATTCTGTCCTCTATCCTCATAATCTTGAATTGACCACGGAGACCTGCATATGACTCAAATTTTGGGGCGGTGTTGTATGTTTTGTAGTAGAGGTATGATATAAATTTGTTTTGGATTGTCTCGATAGTTTTTTTGTCATTTTTCCAAGTTGGCTTCCATATCAGTGAAGCATATTCAAGTTTGGTTCTGCAAAGCGAATAGAAGAGACACTTAATGGTTTTTGTGTTTCTGAATTCATAAGTTGACCTTTTTATGAAGCTCCAGAGTTTATTCGCCTCTTTTGCGACATTAGTTATATGATTTTTGAATCTCAGATCATTTTGGAAAGTCACACCCAAGTCCTTTAATGTCGACTTTTTACAAAGAAGTGTCTCATTCATGTGATAGTTAAATTTAACTGGATTTTTGGATCTCGAAAACGATACTGAGAAGCATTTGTCTAAATTAAAGTATAATTTGTTTCTAATTGACCAATTGTAAATATGGTTTAAATCATTTTGTAGTAAGTTACTATCATTATATTCGCTTATTGGCCGATATATTTTAAAATCATCAGCGTATAATAGGCAATCTGCATCAACTCCATGAACAAGATCATTAATGAATATTAAAAAGAGTAGGGGCCCTAGATTGGACCCTTGGGGTACACCGGATCTTGCCAAAAACGTTGATGATTTACAACCATGGAATTCAACATATTGAGAACGATTCTTTAGATAACTCACCATGAGTACAATAAAATCATCACTAAATCCGTATCGGATCATTTTAGATACCAGAATATCGTGGTTTACCCGGTCAAACGCCTTGGCAAAATCCGTGTATATGGCATCGACTTGTTGACCTTTTTCCACGTACTCACCTACCTTAGTCGTGAATGTCAATAAATTTGTATCTACAGACTTTGTTTCATAAACCCATGCTGGCATGGCGAGATGATACCTTTCATATGCCAATATATTTTCTCATAAAGAATAAACTCCAGAAGTTTTGCTATACAGTTGATGACAGATATTGGTCTGTAGTTGTTTAGAAATTTTTTGTCTCCGCTTTTGAGTATTGGAGTAATTTTAGATTTTTTAAACTCGTCTGGAAATATTCCAGTGTGTAGTATATTTTGAAAAATGATAGTTAGAGGAAAAATCAAATAATCTTTGCACGCCTTAATGACATAACATGGGATGCCATCAGGCCCTGCCGAACGTTTGGGTTTAAGCCTTTTGAATGCTTCTTCGACTTCAGATGCTGTGATTGGCGATAATTTAAGTAAATTTGTTTCGTGTGCTATAGATCCCTGACTGAGAGCATGATTATTCAGGAATCCAATATCATAAGTTGAGTTTTGTGTGTCATATACAGAATTGAAATGGTTGGCAAACCCTTGTGATATTTCATTATGATCGATTGTTTTGACATCCCCGTCAGAGTCATTAAAATTTCGTTTAGAATTAATAAAGTTCCAAAAAGTGTTTATGTTTTGCTGGACATTCAATTCAATATCCTTTATATAGTTCTGATAGGCCAATTTTATATCACGTCTGAGTTCAGATCGCAGTTGCCTGAATGAATTCATATTGGCTACAGATTCGTGTCGTTTTCTATGGATTTTTTTTTTTTTGATTTTACCTTTCTGATAATTTCAGATGAAAACCATGTTGGATATCTTTTATTATTGTTTGACTGTTTCAGTTTCGGTACACATTCGTCTAAAATAGAAAAAATTATACCATAAAAAGTACTCACTTGCTCATTAATGTCCCCACTTTGGGTAAGAATATTCCAATCTACATTTCTCAACGACCTGACCAGTAGTAAAAAATCTGCACGTTTAAAATTATATTTGCCTTTCATATACTTGTTGGACTGAGATTTGGGACGTGATTTCCTTGGTAGCTCAATTTCCAATAGGAGTACAGGATGTTTTCTATCTGGAGGAACTAAAAAATACTGCTCGTATGTAACGCGAGTGTTGTTAATATTGGTCATTACCAGGTCTAGAGTTCTGCCATCTTCATTCAAGCAGTTATTCAAAGATTTCAGATTAAAGATAGTCATCAAGGCATGTATACATTGAACAGAACTATTCTCACTCTCCTCGAATATGAATGGGGTACCTTCAATATCACTGATATTGAAATCACCAAAAATAAAAATCCCAGATTCTGGTGGCATGCTATTTTCGACAATATCAAAAGTATCCACGTAGTTTTTATAAATTTGTAGACCAGATCGGGGAGATATATATGTAGCATTGAAAATTATTGTATTTCCGAGGATATTCACGCTTACAAAAAGAGTTTCAAGGTCTGTATTAACTTCAACTGTAGAGGCTGTGTATTTGTTTTTAACTGCGATAAGTACACCTCCACCCCATTTTTTACCAGTTGCAAGTAAATTTCTGTCTTTTCTGAAAACCATGTATCTATTATCAAAAAATTCATTACTATGGAGATCATCAGAAAGCCATGTTTCAGTCAATATGACTAAATCATAAGATTCGGCAAGGAGATTTTGATAGAATGTAGGACTTTTCGTTTTGAGGCCCCGACAATTCTGATAATAAACTCGCAGATTCATTTCATACAGCTTATCTTAGTAAATAAAAAAAGTCAACAGTATGTGAAATAAATAGTAATGGATTAGTACGGGTGATATATACCAAAAATTATTTTAAACCATATCCAAACACAAATAAACAATTTACACGTGAAATCAATTTCTGGTATACTTAGAGTTAATTTTAGCTGCTCTTGAATATGATCTTGAGTTTGAAGATGTAGTACGCTTCCCTCCGCTGGTTTCTTCAAGAGGTTTTTTAATTTCTAACTTCTTTGATGAATCACCATCCAAGGCTTGTTGAATAATCTGGATATCGGTCGATTTATCATCTACAGCTTTCCCATCATGGAGTTGCTCATTCAATAATTGTTCAATTGTGAACACGTTTCCGTCGATTATAAGAGTATTTCCCTTCAAGAGTGCTTTTTTGTTCAGCCCTCTAGCTAGCTTTTGTTGCTCGATCAGAAATTTCTTCTTTTTATAATCTTCCGCTTTATAGTCCAATGTTATGTAGATGCCGGTTCCTTTGAGTTTTTTGGCGTATATGCAATGTTTCGTGTTGATTCAACATATATATAGACTTCAAAGAAGAATAATGAAGACAAAAACAGCATACTTTATAGAAATTATACTTGTGGAATTGATTATGAAACAAGTCTTTTTTTTATTTTCTCCTCAAAGAATTATTTATATGATGCAGCTCAACCACTAGATTGTTGACGCCTTATATCATTACGTAGTTTTAATAATCATTTGTTCTGGTAAGGAGGGAATGGGGGAGAGGGGAGGAAGGCACTGCCCCAACCACGCAGTGCCCCGTGCACACCAACCAACGTATGTGTACTCCGAGGAATGAAAGGATTATGGGTAGGATTAGTCAATGAGGATTGGAGATGGCGGTGGGCTATCCTCAACGACGACTGGTTCCATCTGTCTGGGGATGACTGGCTCCCGTCTGGGGAAAAGGGCCCAGAACGCCGCATCATCTAGGAACTCTTGCGGCCTATCTTCAGCATTGATGAGTTCCATCAGCTCATCTCTCAGACGAGCGGCATCACCCAAGTGTTCGGGAGGTCCGTCACCCATGAGGACATCCATGAACTCCCGGAGCTCCCGATCCACTTGATCCGACGAATCACTAGTGCTCGAGATGTGGTGCACTTGTACCCGAGGGTCATGTTGGCCGTCGAACTCGGGCTGAACGTGGGGTTCGGTGGTGGAGTCTGCTGCCGCATATGTAGTCATGATGCTGATAGCTGCTCTACTGATCTTCGTAGCAAAGATATCCTGATTTTATACTCTCGAAGAGGAGTGAGGAGGAGTGGGGGAAGGAAGGAAGGCACTGCCCCAACCACGCAGTGCCCCGTGCACACCAACCAACGTATGTGTACTCCGAGGTAGGAAAAAGGAAAAGAAGAATGTGAGGGTGGGAGGGGGAAAGGTAAATTAGACCATTGCGTCAACCCCATTCTTGAGCCGCTCCCGCAGATTCCGAAGCTGGTCGTCCAACCTGCTCACCTCCAGGCGAGATTCCCTCGTCGACTCGTCCTCCAGCCGAGTATCATCGTCGCAACCGGTGATGAGTGACTCTTTCTCGACCATGCCCCGGTCCAACTCCGCCAACTCAGCCACCAACCGCATTCTCTGCTCCGCCATCTGCGCGCGCTCGACTTCCAACCGCCGTTTGCGCGCAGCGATTCCATCTTTCCTAGCGTCGCTGCCCTCGAGGTCCTTCAACCTGGCCCTCCTCTCACGGCAAACCCTGCCGAGGGCCTGGACGTCCTCGACCAGAGTCTCAGACCGCTGAGACAATGGCATTTCGTCGCCATTGTCCCCGATCACAGCGACGGTCCTCTGGGTCGTAGCTGGTGGCGGAGGTACAGTGAAGGCTGGTGGCGGAGGTACCGTGAAGGCTGGTGGCGGAGGTAACGTGAAGGCCGGTTCTAAGACAGCCGAAGTGGATGGCTGCTCCGGCGGCACAACGGCGGTCTCTGCAGTCTCCTGCGGGGTGGAGGGTGGCGGGGGTGCCGTGAAGGTCGACACGGCGGCAGTTGCTGGAATGGTCGGCCGCTTCCAAATCGGTTGCCGCATTCCGGTGGTCTTCGGAGGCGCCTTCGTGGTCGGCTTCCTGGGGGCCGACCTCGACGATGGGGTGACGACGGGTGGTGGTTTAGTCTTCGGCGGGGTAGGTTTGGGGGTCACGGATTTCTGCCGCGTCCAGCTGCTGATGCGATGTGGGTTATTCGCCTCCCACATCTCCATGTGCTTCTGCAGCTCGGTCTTCGGCTTCTTGGCAGTCGTCGGCTTCTTGGGCGCCATCGGCTTCTTGGGCGCCCATCTCCGTTTCGTGGGGTTGGGTTCCACGAAATCATCGCCGCTGTCATACCCCGCGTCACCGGCTCCAGCACTGACCCCTTTTCGCTGCGTGGCCGGTTTTTCCACCAACTCCTTCCGGCTCGGGTGATCTGCAGCCCTTTTCACACCTCCAGGAGTGGCTTCGGGCAGGGGATCCGCCGGCGCAGTTCCGACCATCGGGGCGTCGTCGACTCTACTAGGTCCAGGCGTTGGAGCGACCTGCACCACCTCCATGATAGGGCTGGCCGGAACTATCAGACGATACTCCTCCAGCATCTGGAAGACATCTTCATACTCCGACATGTCCATCGGCTGGAGGGCAACATCCTGCAGCACGTTCACCTTGCTGCTGCTTCCAGGTTGAGGGCCGTTTCCTTCGAAAGACATTTCGGAAACTGAAAATAAAACAAATTCAATTAGACATGAAATCAACATCACTGACAATCATACTCACAATCTCGATTGAATCGAATAGGACGCTTGAAGAACTGGTAGAGACCTAGGAGACGCTTGATGTTCGAAGGCTAGACGAAGCTGTTCGAATGAAGAAAGATCGCAACCTGCCTCCTTTTTAATAGCGAAGCTCCTCCTCCTAACCCCTCCTCTACTTTACCTAACACGAATATTTTATCGTAACTCCGGCAACACTGTCGATGCACAGATCATACGGTGAATATTAGCGTGTACCAGTACAACACATACAATTTAAACATCATGTAATGTAATTGAGTAAATTGCATTTGTTTTATTGATTTATTTCACAACCCTTTTGTATAACCACTTTGAAGTAATGACCTTGTGAAATGAATGGAATAAAACCAGAATAAGAGTTTGATGTATTTTATTTTATATTACAAAATAGTTTCTATTACTATTCCAATTCAGGTATAGATCAACCAGCTTCAATTAACTAATCATCAGACTGTTCATTCAATAATTGTATGAGGAGATCCAATTTATCATTCGAGGCGACTTCGGGATTAGCCATAGATCTGAGGGCATCCATGACAAATTTGAAATTTTGCTCCGGACTCGTCCGGTAAAACGCGATGTCCCTATGACCCCACGGTAGAGTTTTAGTGGTGTTGGGGATTATGAATCTTTTATCATCCTTGTAAGAAAGAGCTACTTTATTACACATGAGTGTATAGACATCATGTAAATCACTTCGGAAAGTGCTCATCTTACGTAATATGACACCACCCGATTCGACTATTTTCCGATAGTCTTCAAGCGACATTTGATTTTGTATGACCGATTTTTTTACCCCTTTGGCCTTCTTCAATTCATCACTAACAGATTTGACATGATAGGCTTTTGCACCAGTACCGTAAAAACTTATGATCGGATCATTAGGGAATTCATCTTTCATCTTTCCCAAAATTGGCTCAGTTATGGGCATATCAAACTGATTACCAATCTTGTAATTGGATGTGTCAAAATTGTGCACATTGTCCTTCATGAAATCATAAAAATTATCTGTGAAGATTTTGAGGATGAGGGAATCGGTATCGGTATATAGGAGCGAAGCCTTCGAACCGTAATGTCTTTTAATGAAATTATAAAAAAAATCATAAATGACCGTTTTTGATAAATCGAGAATGCTGAATCCGAGATAAAGAGGCTTGTTATAATTGATTTTAACCTTACCCATATGAATTGCGACAAAGTCTTCTGAGAAAATAGAGAGTGTTTTAAAATTGGGTCGAGCTATGAGGGCATTCGCACCAGTCGCACGTCTTATAGATTCCCAATGGGTCACGAGTCGTATGTCATTTCTATTATCAACGTTCTCCATTGTTTTCCCGAAAACTGCATTGGTTCTGGTTTTGAATATGTTTTTATGGTAAACATTTGTCGCTTGATTTCTCATATGAGTATTCAAATCGACATATTTCTTCAACCACGGGGATTGATTGAAGGAGAGGATTCTGTGTGTTCTCATCACTAATAAGCCATTCTCGATTGCCTGTTTCAAGGCCCTATAATGAACAATATATTTTTTTTTATCGTTCAGGTTGGGTATCAGTTTAGGTATTTTGGAATTCGATCCAGGTGGGACGACACTTTCAACTAGGAATGGTAAATCTGAATGCGCGTCATGAAGTTCTTCGGGATAATGAACATCTACTTCCAATACGTAGCCTTTCGAACCTTCATTAGGAACATTCATGATGTCCAACTGAATAATTTCTTGTTCGGATAGCCATGAAAAACCACCTGTTGGTAATGATTGCGACATGCTATGCCCATAAAGATTGGTGGCATCCAAATAAGTGATGAAAGATGAAGGCTCATTAAGATCATGATCAGGCAGAAAGTGATTATTGGCGATATGCTTCCTTTCAGAGCACTGGCTGATACCGCCTCGTATTCCTTTTTTGAAAAAGTTTATCATGTCAATATCTGTGAGCAATTCCAACTCTATACCTGTATATTTGAGCATAGCGTCCCAAGAATGACCAGGTGATGTGAAATAGTGGGCAGGGTCCAATTGATATTTATCGATACATATATTACGAAAGTTTTCAAATATGTCGCATAAAAGTAGTACATCCGATTTCAAATACAAATCTGAATAGTCCCCCAATGTCTCACAATTGAATAAGGTCCATACACGCTTAGCTCTTTCATAATCGTCGTCGGATATATGTCTCTCATTCAGTTGGTCATAAAAATCTGATTTTAATGGCAACTCAGTAAAATCTAATTTTTCTATATCTTTCACAAAATTGTAAGGAAAAACGCCCTTTTGCCGCATTAGATGGAATTTTTCATGATCCGGAAAACACTTTCGTGTTTCACTACATTGCTCATCTGACAAACTATCACCCAATTGCTGCAATGAAGATGACATGAATCTGAAGCTATCGATGAATCGCAGTTTCAAGAATTGCTTCTTCACTCTACCTAACTTATCAGTTGTAGTGCCCATCAATAGATGTTTAGAGAAAGAAATATAATTTTCCTTTGTTTGGGCGATGACATCTACTTTATTTTTATTTGTGCACATCTCTTTTATGAATAAGTGGCAATCATATCCACTTAGATTATGAAAAATAATCGGAATGAATTTTGGTAACTTGAAGTTCAAATTACATCGAGAATGTGCTGCACCGAATCTTTTTTTTCCCGTCAAGTGGCAATGATCTCTTACTCTCACATCACCCACTCCGAAGGGTTTTTCACAAATACCGCACTTATCGGCAGTTGAGAATTCAATTTCCTCCGAAACCGTTAATGGCTTCATCGGTACAATGCGATTCAAATATTTATAATATATCGAGCTCAGGTCAGATTCCAGTCTGGTAACAAATACTTTGGCAGCATCCGCCCCTCGATACAGTACAAATTTGGAGATTGATTCATCAAAAGAGCAATGAATTCGGTATGAGAATGAGTAAGGTTCATGAATGAACGATTTATTCGTGAAAGAGCGTGTAGGATCCGGTTCATTTGTCTGTATAGGTTTCAGAATAGATTCGAAATCGGCATACACTACGAATGGAACTTTCAACTGCCTTTCGAAATTTTCAAATTTCAATATATTCTCAGGCACGGCCCTACCACATTTATCAATTTTCATTTGCGTTGTCGGAATAGTTGTAGAAATCAAATTACAATCATTCAATTGGTGTCTCAGTAGTTTTCTTTCATCAGAAAAATACATCAAACATCCATCACAAAAATACATCCTATGACCGTGAGATGATATTTGTGATGAAACCAATCTTGATAAATCCTTTATCCAGCAATAATGACTGTTACCGGATTCATCAGTGATATTCAGCAAATTGACGTGTCGCCCGAGCTTACGTCGTGCATAATATAACGGTCCGACGATTTCATATTTCAACCGGTTGTCCTCTAAAATTGTTTCCAACCCATAAACATTGACTGAACAATCATTCAAATTCTCAAATTTAGGAATATCGCGTAATTTCATTGGAAAATCTATACCTTCAACATTGAGTACATCCCTAAATGCCGGGTATGATCCTACTTCAGAAGTTCTGATTTGGGCGGGTCGTAACGCTGATGTGACGGCCCAAGCGAAACAATACTGATCTTCGTTCTTCACATTCACAACAGCTCTCTTCAAAGCGATGAATTCTGGAAGTTTGATGTAGGAGGAACCACTGAGAGGGCTGAATTTGTTGATATTCACTTCGATGAACATAACTCTCTCCAGACACCAACCTGTGAAAAAATAAAATTGTGAATGAGAATCTCAAGATTTTATAGATTACATACCTGAATCTCGTTCCTGAAATTCCAGAGCTTTTGCGCTCAATAAATCGACGAATGTTCTATAGACGTCTTCAATGCCATTGGACTGGTCAACAACTTGATTGGGGCTGTTGAATGATTTTACTTCGGATAATTCTTGAGTTTGGAGTATATATCTTCCAAACAGCTCCATATTCATTTTAACAACGTTATGGACTTGCACCATACGATCAATCAAAGCTACCACATTCTGCTTCACTTCATTGAAAAATGATTGATAATCTGAATGTTGATTTTTACTTTCAACCCTGTAGCTTACGATTCTATGTTTGAAGGCACTATTAATGACTTTCACACCATCGGTGAAATATGTGCAAGCATTTGTCTTGTGCTCCAGCGTTTTGAGGTGCGAGACCATCCGATTTGCAGCCACCATTTTATCACAAAAAGTACACAATTGTTCGGCCGGTATCGATGGGGTAGAATCCACTTTAATTTTCTTCGCTGAAGGACCCGCACTGTCATTCGACCTACTACACGACTGCATCTGATGACGATGCATATTATCTTTACGACTGAAACTTTTACCACAACCGCTACAGCAAAACATTGTTGAAGAACTATTCAGTACACTCGATACTCAACTAACTCCCATGAGTGGGTAGCCCTTCTTTTATATGCAATCTTTGAGGAGTGGGAGAAACACCCGATTCCGTTATTGAAAACACTCAAGGTTATTTGTAGGTCAGACACACTCAAGGTTATTTGTAGGTCAGACTCAACTAAGATGTGAACTCATCATCGTTTTCATGCAGACAAGGTTATTCAAGGGCAATGATATTCATTACAGAGAGTATGTGTATTCCTCCTCAATATGACATTGCACAAAGTCATTCGATGCTAGAAAAATATTCAGTGTGATGTTGTTCGATCGCAACCAGCTCAGAGACGATTCACAAATGTCAATGTCATTCAAGGGTAATGCAGCTCAAGCTAGACCATGCCAACACTCAAGGGCATTGAAGGTCAAACATGCGCTGGACTGTGCACACACGCACACCAAAGGTCACTCAAGGTGACAACTCATAGAGGTCATTCAAGGTGACAACTCATAGAGGTCATTCAAGGTGACGACTCATAGAGGTCATTCAAGTCATCTCGTTTTCAAGGTCATTCAAGGTCATAGCGTTTTCAAGGTCATTCAAGGTCATCTCGTTTCCAAGGTCATATGAAGGTCAAACGGACTGTCAAAGTCACCTTGTTGACTTCACCGTCAAGGTCACGGCAAGGTCAGTGGAGGGGGGAGGTTTCAAAATCGGCATAAACTAACTACTCTTATGTGCAGACGAGATATCAAAGATAGATTGGAGGTCTGAGTTTATATTAAATTAAGCTTCTTGCAAACTGTCGCTATGAAACGAGAAATATATTTGGGTGTCATCTGCATAGTGATGTATCGTGCTTTTATTTATCCATTTATAAAAGTCAGAAATGTATACTTATACTAAATAAAAGTGGTCCGAGAATCCTTGTGGTACACCTTTTGACACAAGTAAGGCCCTTGATACATCTCCGTCTATAATTATTATACGTTGACTACGGTTACGCAGATAGTGTTCAATTAGAAAAGTAGCCGTGCTAGAAAAACCGAAATAGCGAAGCTTTTTGCAGAGTATTTCGTGATCCAGTTTATTGAAGGCCTTACTACAAGCTAATGCGTGAAACTTACGGAATGCAAACAGAAAGGCCTCTCGTCCATTGGGAGCGGAAAACTGCGATAAGTTGCGGAATCAATTCGTCAGAATTCATACCTATCCAAACACATGGATTGATAGGGCACTGCGTCAACTTCATCCATATCGTTCTTCATTTTTCGTCCGATTAGCTGCTATTTGCGAACCAATCCCGTTCTGCTGGTATTTGATTGCGATCTGGTTAGAAAACAGAGACAGAAATGGAGCGTCGATATCGCCTGTGCCTAAAGCTGGACTTAGACATACCCGAAATTGGATGGTACGACGATCCGACAAGTTTCTGATCGGTCTGAATTTGAATGTATACCAATCAGAAAGCTGAACTTAATACATGGATTAATGCTGATAATTCTGAAACGAAAAGTTTTCCATCAGAATAATCAAAAACTCCTTCCGAAGGGCCATCTTGCCTATTACGAATCCGGACGAATACTGAGGCAATGGACGATGTGCATTCACATTCACAATGGAGGAGAGTCCTAAACAGTGTGATTATTGCTGTTTATGGGCCTGTGTGCTTCTTAATAAGCAGAGAGTTTTGCCGAATTTTCAGAATGAGCACGTGAGTATTACAATGTAACTACATTGTGATTATTATAATGCCAACATAAAAATTGTGATTTATAAAGAAAACATAAACAGCATGCTTTCAACTCATATGGCGTTGCCGAAGTCACAAATATTTTGTAAATTTTCCAATTATCATCTCGGACTTATTCTCTACGCGATTCAATTTGTGATGATTGGGAAAGACTTGTTTTCTTATTATATAGGCACAGAATTCCATCGAAATGAATATCAGGATCATGAACTCTCGAGACAAGCGGTAGTGCCTTCTATGAAGTTCACATCCTTATGATAATATATACGGTGATCAGTAGATTTCTCGACACAAAAATAAAAAAGTCCATTTATAAATCAAAAGGCAGGTTCACTGAACGGATAGTGGGTAGTACATAACTCAAATAATGTGAATTTCCTCAATTTCAGGTACGCATTATCTACTTAATGCATTATGTGTTTTCTGAAACCCGCCTCAAAACTTTTTTCAAAATCTTACAATGTTCAGTTGGAAATTCTAATATTCTTGGAGTGATATAAAAAGTTACCAATTGGTTCACAAACATTGTTTCGAACTCTTCACTTCGTTTCCAAAGTTCAATTTGTTTGTGTTATTTTAGAAACCAAGTTAATCCAACATCTGAGCCTACTGATATGGAAAGGAAGCATAAACTGTTGGAAAACGTTGACAGACATAAATGACGATTGGGAAATATTCAAAAAGATTAATTGTCAAAGCATTCCAGATCACAGACGCAAAGAGAGAAGGATCGATGGTAAATGATCTGTTATTTTTTGAGTAATCATTTGTAAATTTTCAAAAATACCTAATGAATTCAATTGGAGGGACAAAAGGAAGATATTTCACCAGAAGACTCCTGAAGAAATTATTTAATAATGAACTGGCCGAGTTGTGCAGTTCGATAGGAGACAAAAATAATATCGCGTTACAGAAACTGGCAATTAGGGAATGTGTTTCGTTGATTTCAAAATTCGAAATCAAGGAATAATGATGAGATGTTCCTTTTCAGATGTATTCTGGATAGGAACGAAATCTCTGTTTTTGTTTGTTCCATAAAGAAAATTATACATGTTTTTTCCGAATTCGAAAAATATCAGTTTTTCCTTTTTCAATGTCTATTTTGAATTGAGTGATTCAAATTATGTGTAGAATGACATAATTAAATTCTACAAGTTACATTGAGAGCCAATTTACAATTTATATATTTGAACATTATAATCAGCTGTATTTCAAACAAAAGATTTCCAATTTTTTAATAGACGTGGCTGATAAAAATTCATGAAATAATACAGATTTTCACTAAAATATTTTCCTAAATCACGGCACACGTTTTGCGAAACGTTAGATTTTTCAGGATGACATGAAATGAACTGTAATTGTATCGAGTGAAAACTTGTTTCAAGTAGGATTGATAGACGAAAGATCACCTGACTTTCAGGAAGCATCTTCATTTTAATAGACGAATTATTCAAGTTTACTTGGTCATTCAATAAAAATTGTGAGTTTTTATTCTTCATAATGGCAAAGCAATGCTTCTCAGTCAAAAATAGCAACCGTGGAATTTTTTTTAGCTGGTAAAACTCTCCTACGCTCTGATGCACCTTGTGTTAAAAAAAAATCAACATTTGCTATTCATCTTCTGACTGAGAGGCATTGCTTTGCTATGATTAATTCGAATCATTAAATGTAGAAAATAAGAAGGTGGAAGAAAGTTCGGAACTTTTTTACTGATTGACCAGGTGAACTTGAATAATTAATCAGAATATGTTTCATAAAACTGAACAAATTTTAAAAACCTGCTTTAATGTTATAATATTTCATTTGCACCTGAAGAAACTAACTCTCAAGCGAAACGATGACGTAGTTTTGAAAACCTCTTTCCAGTGAAAATCTTTAGTGTGAAGTGTTTTTGTTTGCCTCAAGAAGCCTTCCATTATCCCATTCCATAGGCATTACAATG
This sequence comes from Zygogramma bicolorata, assembly GCA_032362365.1. Lineage (NCBI taxonomy): Eukaryota > Metazoa > Arthropoda > Insecta > Coleoptera > Chrysomelidae > Zygogramma > Zygogramma bicolorata. The sequence goes on along the minus strand of JAVJAQ010006002.1, from coordinate 917,887 downwards.
TGGTTGACATTTCCAATGATTTATTATGTAGCCAAGATGTAAGAAGAAATTCAATTTGTTCACTATAAATTCATTTCATGCGAATTTCACAATAAACATAAACTTTTACCATTGCAGTTATTGACTACTAATTTGATGCTACGATGGTAATTGTGTGGTATCGGTTCGGACTTCGGACATTGTCTATATTATCAACTCTATCGAAACCTGTTGCTGAGAAAATAATAAATAAAATCAATAATATAGACAATAGAAGTCCGAACCAATACCACTCGGCAAGGATCATTGTCAACCACATTCCAGCAACACGATGGTGATTATCAAATAATTCGTGAATATAACTTCAATAAGAGATTTAATTTGATAATTTATTTGTTCAAGAATCTTTCCAATAACTGCCAACATAAAAAGTCGCAATGTTGCTCCCGACAGTATCTTTCATTTATCTACTTTGCAATGTTGTGGGTAATTAACGGCAATATGGAATGTTGCGGACATATATTTCTCTACAATAATAATATTTTCAAAGAACATTGATATCGCCGATGGACTTGATGTAGATTCAATCACTACTACTATGAATATGAAGTTCACCATTTATTACTGTAAGTATTTAATTTATTTATTTGTTTTCAATCTAACATTGAATACATTAAACTTATCAGTATGGGTGAATTTCTTTTATTCCAATCGTAACATCTGCTCTCTCTACTTCAGGTTTTTGGTCTGTTCCAATTAAAATCATGTAAAAGAGTCAGTGGCCCTTTTTTTCCATGCATACTCATTTTTAAAGAAAAATAATCAAACAGCTACTCATTCACACCCAAATACCGCAGATGAACGGCTGTCGGAGCACTGTGAAGTGAATTTTCTCAACTTGAGAAAATTGACGGCACATAGTCGCATTTAAGTACTGGTTCCGCTTATTAAGATAAACTTTGTGGAGTTGCATTTTCACAATTTCAACTCCCTGCAACTTTCCTACAACCAAAACTGGTTAGCTGAGAATAGAGTGAAAAGAGTAATGCGAGTGAGCAGGGAGTACTGATAAAAAGTGAACGTATTGTATCTCATGATATTTTTTCGTTGAGGGAAGGTGAGTCGAGCCAATACTGGTTCCCAGGTGAGTGGAAGTCTATGTTTATGGAGACAGTTGAGACGTTCTCCAATTTATATTTCTTTGAAGGTTCTTTCGTATAATATGTTTTTATCTCGTAGTTTTTCTACTCATTTGATTTTAGTTCACATCAATAGATCCAAAAGGATGATTCAATTTTTTTGTTTATGAAATCAATTTTTTCGTCAGATCCTTCTAGTTCTGAATTTTTAAAACCGAGAGTACATGATAGAATGCCATTCGTTGTTCGACATGTGGTTGTGGATACAATACTCGATACAATGAATTTAAAGAGATGCTAATATCAAATATATTTGAAATCATCATCACTTATTCTGGGAAGAGTTATTCTCATCTGTCGAAATATTTCCGAAACACGACATTAATCGAATATTCCTATTCGCAGCATATTCTGACAAAATGGTGAAATTTCATTGAACGATGATGAAAGCCATCAACATCTTTTTTTAACAGCAGTATTAGCATCTGCCCAGGTTTCAGAGAATCGATTTGCCTTATTTTCTTCGAAAAGGTACTATTTTTTTTTAATCAATTGCAAAAGAGAACTAAAATGGAAAGCTACCAAAATATGATAGACTGTACGTTTATAGCAAATCATTGGACTTTCGAAATGATCACTTTCTAAATTTCCAGTGAAGATATTAGCATGTCGAACGTATTAAATGATAAGCATGGACGATTTATCGATTAAAATTTCACGCTTATAAATTCGTATCGATATTATCGATTTGCATGTATGCATGCAATATTAAATTGCTACTTTATTCGGTAACGTTCTTATAAAATATAATATTATGTCCATTGAGCGCTCGAATTCTCATGACTCGTAATTTTTTATAGAAATTGCTGGAGATTAGCTCTCATCATTGGAGTAAAGAAAATATGGTGGTGGTACTCTCAAAGAGGAGAGGTCGGTTTTTATAATGAGTTAAACTTCTAGAACAGTGGTTGTCTATAAAATGTTTGTTTGAGATCATGAAAGTGCCGTCAGGTCGTCTCATCAAGACAATTACTGGGATTCACTCTTTAGAGAGAATTATTGAAGGTGAAATTTATCAAACCAAAAGCTTTCAAATCACGATTTTCCACTCTCAGTCCTGGACATACCATATCATAATCTTATGTCTATGATCTGAACATGGAGGTTCTGTATATACTACCCGATGCCATTTCTTGTTGCTCAGAACATGTGATCTGATTCTCACATCTAATACCTGTCATCTGTTGAAAATCACAAATAGTCTAGGTATGAAAGAATAAGTCTATGCATGTATGGCACGTTTTAGCCCCTCAAAATCAATTTTTCGCGCTAATTTCGAGAAAATTAACTCAGAGAAAAAAAAAATGACCCAAAATTGTTCCTCGTGAAATTATACATCGGATGGACAAGTTGAAAGTTAGCATAGGCCTAATCTTTGTTCGACAAGCTTTGTGAGAGATGAGTAGCTTCGTAGTTCAGGCATATATCTAGGTATTGAAGACCTGTAGGAAAGAACTGTGTGCCACGAATTTGGTTGATCATCACCTACATTATGAATTCTGGCATGGAATAGTATAATTATACTAGAGTATCCAAGTGGTTGATAAATTGTGAACATATGTAGTCCTAGAAGGTAACAAACAGTTTGCATCACCTTATACAAAATGGGGCATCGAAAACGAAACAGGTCGAATATCTTCCATGCACATGTGTTGTGAATGAAATGGAGAAATATGTCGATATTTGTTTGAAGGGGGGCATCCTTCTATCACACCCCACTCCTTGGTCACTATCACTCAAACAATTTGAAAAGGGAAAGTAGTAGGTGTGACACATCATTTAAAAAGTAATTTTGAATGGTTTTCAGCCATATCGATTTTCACTACCTTTATTTATTTATTTTGGCACCCTCTTGCGGGAACATTATGTGGAACATCATCGGCTAATGTGACATAAATTCGGTGACAATGCATTATGGAATTTTTCTAGGGGAGAAATTAAAATGGTGGCTCCAAGATAGCTGACAAAATTTGAAATTGTGGTTCGATTCGATTCAAAATTGATAAGTCGTGGTTTTCAGGGTCATAAAATATGATTTCATTGCAAAAACCAACATGATGGACGAAATTTTTAATTGTGGTTCGATTCGAAATTGCCTTGTTTCACAAGTTTTCAGTATGACTTGAAAGAATCAATAAGAGTAATATAAAAAGATTTTTTACAAATTCTGCAATAACATGGGTATATCTTAGGTGTGTGGCGTAGGCTATTCTGTCCGTAACAGATTGAAAAGGTTGCTGTACAAAATAGCTATTCATGAACGATACAATTTTGATGCTGTTACGCACAGAATAACCTACTCAACACATCTATTGAAATATATCATTTTCTTCACAGGGCATTTGTGATTTAGTTTTTTATTCACTTCAATAAATTCATTTTATTCATACTGGAAACTTCTAAAATTGGCGTATGGGGATACGCCAATTTTGAATCTATTCGAACCGCAATAATGAAGAATGTTCGTTTTAGTTTCGAATTCAATCCCTTATCTTGGTTTCTTGCATTAACAAAAAAATCAAAATATCGAACCTAAAAATTCCCACTGGTTTTGAATCGAATCACTGAATTGTCATCGTATTTATGTCGAATAAGCTTGCAAGGGAGTATCATAATTTGAAACACGGAACTCTTTTTTCTGCAAGAGGGCGCCAAAATAAAAAGTGAGTTAGTGAAAGTTGATATGGCTGAAGTCCATATGACATACCCTAATGATATGTCACACTTACTACTTTCCATATTTGAATTGTTAACGCGATATTGACAAAAGAGTGCATATTTCTGCATTATTTTCACAACAAATGTGTTCTGGAGGTATTTAATATGTTTCGTTTTCGGTGCTCTATCCTGTATAATGTTACAAAGCACGGGTAACCCAAACTGTTGGTTACCTTCTAGGCATACGTATGTCATATTATACCAACCACTCGTATATAATTTTTATGTGTGAAACCAACGCACAACAATTTTTTATCCCATTCAACTCAATATTTTCCACCAATAATCTCCCAAAATACGTAGAATCATATTTTGAGTGTAATATTCACCTATACTAAAAGGATGTTTCGGTGGGAAACCTGGATTATTTTTATACGTAGGTATATAGAATTCTGAACAATTTACAATAGCAAAATACGAATTTATTATGCAGGGTGAATGCCAGGAGTCTTTTTTACATACATTTTTACACGAAAGGAGAGCCATGTACTGTTCAAAGAACATCGCCTGAATCAAGGGACAGGAGATACGAATCACTTTGAATTTCTGGATTTTGTAAGGCTCAGAAGAAACCTTTCATTTTGATGAATGTAAATTACGAAAATTGACACAACAAATTTTTGTATTCGGACAGAAATTTGCATATGAGTTTTGCGAATATATATATATGAGTGAAAAAGAACAAGAAATTTCCAATTTTTTCTCGTACTCACATTGTTAGTGGGAAAGATCGCAATATGAATTTGTTAAAAACTGAGTTAGATGACACACAGTACAAAACATAACAAATCAGTATCAGTACAACATTTAAACAATTTAAAAACTAATATTGTGTGAGAAATTAATGTTGTGTGGAACAATATGTGGAAAAGATAAAATCTGAAAATCGTGAAAATTAAAGATTATAAGGAACCAAGTTCCAAGTCATTTGTCAAGATGTAAGATGTCACTTCGAAAATTTCGAAGAGAAACTATTTGGCCTAAGCCGCTGGGGACTTCATTATAGTTACAGATACTTCAAGAGAAAATGCAAGTTATGTTGGACGACAATTTCCGTATTGAAGTCACCATTTATCTTCGAACATCCAAAAACACATACAAACACGTGCAGTTAATATCTACGCAAATGACAGATACGTCTCACTTGGAGTCTGAACCAAAACCGATGTCATACAGGGCCGAATTTTGATTTCAAAGGATGAGTGCACTATGTTAACCGTCGCTATTCTTGCAAAATCAAATTGGCGTCAAGAAAACTAGAATTATCCAGCATATCGGATCTCATGCTGATTAGCAATAACAGAGCCTCCAGGGTCAGCCATGTTAATAGGATAAGAACAACTGATAGCCAAACCATTACAGGAAAATTTAATGAAATAGACGCTATATGCACCATAGACACTAGTGCTGCAGTTTTTTTGGTACGTAACGACATCCTTCGGCCTGAATGCATGAAGCCCATTTCATCAAAAGTCATGCTCAGAACAGTCATTGGTGAAACAGCATCTATTCGAGAAGAGGCTGAAATTACATTGATTCTCGGGCGACACACCATCATAGATACAGTATACGTCGCAGATGAATTTATACTCGGAATGGAGCTGATCAGTGAGTATGGTTTCTCGTTCGACAGCGAAGAGGAGATTATGAAGTTTGGGGTAGAGGAAGTCGTCCATACCACTCCAGCAGAAAGGGCTGTTAGGGGCGAATTTAGAGAGAGAGCATGAGCAGTTAATGTGCATAAGATGATACCCGCCTCTAACTGTCCCAGCAGCTCAGTTGAGTGTGGGTTCGACAACAAAATTAGGTTTCGTTATCAATGAAACCCTTTGGGTTACTTTTCTGGTGCGCCACGGATTTATTGCCAGTGAAAATCCGAAACCACCCTGATGGAAAGGGACAACCCACCGCACTAGTTATAATAATAATGAAATATGAATTCAAATATATATATATATGACAAAGATATTGGAATAATACCTGGAAGATATATGATTTCTTCAGTACCTGAATAACTTGGACCAGACTAAAGAAATAGACTTGTACCTTACTAATGAAATATATTATGAAGTTACACCAGTGCCACACAGCTTTATATGGCTCATACCACCAGTAACAAATAGATGTGTAAATGTAGAACAATATCAACTATGCAGACAGAAGACTGACTCAACTACCAGAGATCAGCATACAAATAGATTTCTGTCACAGCACCCCAAATGAGGATATTCAGGTGACTATATTTGGGTGAATTCAATTGATATTTTTCACTTAGATCTTAGTAATAGGGCTATTCATGTGACGTCACGTTGATATCGTACATTATAGTTATCAATGAAATACTTGATGTGAATGAGCCTGATAGGCAGTCTCCGCTTAATATCTAAACTTATCTGATACTGGGATACTTCGTGATATTGCTTAACGCTGACTCTCTTGAACTAGCGGTGCCAATCTCTATCTTCCTAGTCGACAGGTTGGTCTTTGTATAGTGGCTGCATGAACACTGGGGGCCTGACAACACACGAAGGGGTGCAGAAGGTGGTAAATAGAGACCAAAAGTAGGGTCACGAAGATAGTCCTGAACGTTGAGGCAGAAGGAGTGAGCCGGAAGGACCCTAAAACAAACATCACCAGTCTGACTTCTGTTTGCACTTATATGGAATGATGGTGCCTTTGGGCCATTTTTGGGGCCACCAATAAGCTTACTAACCTCAATTCAGCGTTAGGGTAAATATACGACCTTGATGGCATGTTCGGCCGTTCGATAATCAATCTCTTATTCCAGTGAGAGTGGCAACACAAGTCTCAAAATACATAACAAGAAAGGTATGAGCATCATCGAGAGATGTCCACACAGAGGCGTGCTTACCTATCCCAAATAAATCCTGCAGAGCAGACAAGAAGTTCTTCCTGAAATACACAGCGCAAACAATCGCAGACGAATGAAGAACTCTTGAGAAATGGAATATCCCAAATCCGTTATGTGATTGAATAAATATCAATGGATAATCCAAAAGAAATTGGTTAAGCAGAAACTTGGTAGACTCTCAAAAAAAAACTCAGCCTTCAACTCTCCTTTCTGAGAATATCAATATCAATGACCATGGAAGCTGTCAGATGTCCTTCATGCCATTCATGCCAACAGTGTCAAAATACAAGAAGGGGTTCGGCGATCCGCAGAACATCAGGAAGTCACAAAAACAATCATGGGATGCCTCAATAGTGAGAATACGAGTGTTATGATATTAAATCGTTATTTGATGTTTGGTTCCAGGTAAAATCTGGACAATAAGAATTAGACCGATGAAATTCACATATTCATCTGACAACTTAGTAAAATTCATTGTTGCCAACTGAACTCAGACTACACTATACGAGAACGCAACTTCCCAGTGTTCTGTCCTTGTCTCTTGTCGAAACCAAAACAACTGACAGGTGACATAATAACTTTAAGGAATGTGCGATGGAGTAAACAGTAGGAGAGAGGAATATATTACGGTCTTCTGTTCGGGTGACGGAACAGTAGTAACTACAAATAACGCTGACGTCGTTGGACCATGCCTTAAATGTGTAGGATACTCATCGACTGACAGCACACGGTGTTGCCAAATCATTTGAACTGGAGCAATGTTTACGTTCAGGCAATTGAAGCGCTAACAAGTACTCTGAAACTCGAAAAAGTGTGATAAAGATATCATGTGGAAGTGAGGTAGTATATAGATGAGTATACGGTCAATCGACAAAGCCTACTATGCGTATCTTCCCAAAACAAGAAAGAATGTGTTACGGTGCAAAATGAAACCGTAACAGGGCATTGCCTATGAAACTGCGTTTAATGAAAACTGCAAGAATTCCTGGATTTTCGAAAAAAGCAGTTTACGGTGCAATTGATGAAGACCCTGAGTGCTGCGTTGGAGTAGTCCAGCCATGTGATGAATCCTCCAGCATTTGGGTGTTCGCACGAACCTCAGTAAAAAAGAAACAAACCATTCCTGTGAGAGATGCCAATGTGTTTCCTGGGGAAATATCAGTTAAAGCAGGCGATGTCATTGGAACGTGTAAACCTGTTACATGGGTAGCAAACTGTAATCCAAATGAACATAAAAAAATGAAGGCAGCCTCTGAGGGTATTATGACAACTCTTGAAAAATCACTTCAGGAGAGGAATTGAAAGATCCAAGAATTTCATTTGGAGTGAAAGTGACTCATTTGATTCGACAACAGCAGGAAGAACTTGATCAAACACATAATTGATACAGGCCAAGCCCACTCGAATCGAAAGACTCCAAGGAGAGTTCTATTTGCCCAACAACAAGAGGTGGAAGAGCTTTTCAACAAGTTGATGAGAGGAGGTGTTATTGAAGATTCATCGAGCCCTTGGTCTGCACCTGTTTTAATGGTTTTCAAGGATGAATCTACGAGATTCTTTCCCTATTACAGGATATTGAATTTTGTCACCAAGAAGGATTGCTACCCTTTACCGAGAATAGACGACACTTTAACAACTTTGGCAGCTTCATCATCTGGAGAGTAGATATTGGCAAGTATGCATACATACCACGAATAGGAGCGGACTCTACCAGTTTATTAATATGCCGTTTGGATTGTGCAATGCTCCAGCAACATTTCAAAAAGCTCATGGAGCTGGTCCTGCATGGGCTCACTTGGAAGACTTGTCTTGTTTACCTCGTTTTGGTTATGGGAAAGATATTCGAAGAACATCTGCACTTTTTTGCGACAAGTCTTTCGAAGATTCAGGAATGCCAACTTTGAACTCAATTTCCAAAAATGCTGATTTTTCCAGAAAGAGGTGGATTTTCTGGGCCATAGAGTATCATCAAATGGTATCCAAACAGACGGTAGAATGGAAGATACAGGCAATAAGAGACTGGCCGAGGCCAAAAGACAAACAAGTGAAGAGCTTCCAAGGCCTCTGCACCTACTACCGTAGGTTGGTAGAAGGATTTCCTGAAATTGTGGCACCTCATCATAAGTTGTCAGGAGATCGAGTCAAATTAGTTTGGTCCAACGATAGTGAAAGAAAATTTGGGAAACTGAAAGATGCTCTGTGTTCTAGCCCAATTTTCCACGTCAACGAAGCCTGCTCGTCTTGGACACAGACTCTCTTTCGAAAATCCCACGACAAAGCTGAATACATCAGCAACAGAAAGACCAGTACACAAAAGAAAAAACTAACAGCTGTAATCAAAAACATTACACCTCTTCCACCAGCAGCAGATCCTCCAGTATTACTGCACGATTTCTGTGACACCCCACTTGATGAAAATGACCATGCAATTTTATCAAAAGGCTCCATCTTCTCTGTCACCTCGAAATACATTCCAATCGAAACCATCATAACTCAGACAGAATCAGCTATCTCTCATCTTTCCGAAAACACAGCTGAAGAAGCCCGGCAAGATATCGCCTCTTCCCTGAGAAGAGCAAAAATCTCGCCTTCCAATGTCACTTCGGCCGAAAGACAAGCTCTCAAAAACCTTCGTAACAATCTCGACATTATCACACTCCCGGTCTACTTCCGACCCACAGCCATCCTGGTGAGCTCCGATGTAGTATTTCTTTTCACAAACAACCCCTTAGCAGATACACTCAGCATTCTGTAAACGAAATCAAATCTTCCAAGATACGCTCGAACTCATTAGTCATTGTTTGTCCTGTGAAAGGCGCCCCTATGGGTTTTCCTCTTACGCCAGTACTTGCAAACCTCTACATGGAAGATTTTGAGTCCAGAGCAATTGACACATCTGCATTGAATCCGACGTGTTGGCTGCGTTATGTGGATGATGCCTTTGCTATCTGGCCTTATGGATCCGAAAGCCTTTACACCTTCCTCAATCACCTTTACAATATTCACTCCGATATAAAATTCACTATGGAAATGGAGACGTGCAACGCTATTCCTTGCTTAGGTGTCCATATCACAAAATCCAACAATTATTTCACTCATACTCTCTACCGAAAACCCACGCACATCAATATATATAGTATATCAGAACTCCTTCTCTTTGATGACCGATTTGAATTACTATCCAGGGGTCATATGTTTTTTGAAAGATATCCCTGAAAAGTGATTTCGTGAAGATGTCAGGAAGATGTTCCCTATTCAATGTAGAATACTGAAATAAATCCATCTTCAACTTTCCTTCTAATGAAATAGTACTACAATTAATGTTTGGTTCATTCGTGGGGTTTGACCATAATATCGTATAAAATACCTGTATTGCCTGTTACGTGACTCTTCCATTCAGAATGTACTAGGTGCCAAATGTTTATTTCACATAATAATAAAAATAATAATAACTTGACGTGAAGACTCGCAAAATGATACATATGCACAGAAGCATGCATCCCAAATCGTCCGTTCCACGGTTATATCTCCTTCGACAACAAGGGGGCCGTGGACTTTTGAGTTTGGAGTGTCTCCACAACAGAATGGTGCTGGATGGAGCCTGTAGAGTCATCAGGAGTTCGGATCCCCTACACTGCATGGCGGAGCCTTTTTATTCAAGGCAGCAAGGCGCGCTGCTGATGAACTTGGTATAGTCTTCGACACCGAGCGGGTAAACCAACTCTCTGTCACCGAGTTGGAGCCCGCACGGAGAAAAGCTCACATCAAGGCTGCAGAGAATCCAAAATGCTGCAGCTGCATACAGACAAGCCCATGCATGGAGTCTTCTTTAAGAACATCGAGGACCATGGCTTGTCTGTTAAGCTGACATTTGCCTTTCTCAGGTCAGGTGAGCTGAAGTCGGAGACTGAAGGGTTTATCATGGCGTGCCAAGACGGTGTCTTCAACACACTAGTCTACCGGAGCCTCGTGATGGGTATAGATGTCCCTGATACTAGATGCAGGGTCTGCCGACAGGCGCCCGAGACTCTGATGCATTTGCTGTCATCTTGTGCAGTTTATGCGGTCTCGGCCTATATCCATCGTCATAACGCGGCCTTACGAGTGCTGTACTATTTTCTTCAGCACTCGTATGAAATAGACAGGACACCGGTGCTGCCTTACGCTCCAGGGGATATTGAGTCCGTTGTGGAAAATGAAAGGTGCCGAATTTTTTGTAACTTTTCATTCCCCACCCTCAGGCAAATACAAGCCAATAAGCCTGATATAGTCCTCTTCGACCACCGAAGTAAGACGATATTCGTTATTGAGTTTTCCCGGTTCGTTGCGTCTGCTCAGGACTCACGATTCTCGGAGCCAGTGACCACAGTGAGTGGTCATTGGTTAATTATACTAGCGCGTCCGCCCACTGGGTCGGAGCAGTGGGGAGTACGGACCCGACTAGGCTTGTTTAGACGACAAATAATAATAAATGTCTTTATTACCAATTCTGAAGATAAATCACATTTCGTTTATGCAGTCAGGGCGAGATTCAGTTTGTATGTAATAATTAGTACTGTACGATATGGAATATAATATAACAGTTAACATACATCTGCTCTTCCATCTAACCCCAAAAAAGAAGTCAAGAACAGCAAAAGAATAATGAATCAAAAAAATCAATCAACCAATAGAGAAAGAATTAAAGTTCAGCGAATCGTTGATCAAGGGAAGATACTTCGATGCAAATATTGTATTATTGTTTAGAAATATAATAGTCAAAAAGAACTCGTTTGAGTTTATGTAGTGATGAGTAACTGAAATTGTGAGGTGAGTGATTGAGACGGTTAGCAATACAATAAGAAAACGAACGTTTGAATAACTCAGTGTGGTAATGAGGTATAGTAAGGGTATTTTTATATCTTAAGTTAAGGGTGTACATCAGTTCTGTATTTTATTTTATGATACAGATATGGTGGAGATTTTTCCTTCAGTAGTTTGACACAAAACATGGTAGAATGCATTGCTCGACGATTTTTCATTTGTAACCATTTAGTTATTTGGAATGTGTGGCTGATATGCTCAAATTTACGAATCCCAAAAATAAGTCGCAGGCATGATTTTGTAATTTTTGTATTCTATTTATATCGAATGAATTTAAACAAGAATGATATAAAATGTCAGAGAAATTTAATTTAGACAATACTAATAATTCACATAGCAGGATTTTAATCGATCTATCCAACTAATGACGAGATTGAAATATGAGTTTTGGAGCTGCATAAGCTTTTTGTAAACAGTTACTTATATGGTGCGAAAATCTTCAGTCGCTAAATTGTATAGTATGGCCATTAATTAAGATCTTTGCGGAGTATTCTTGTTTGAACAATTGTGAATCAACCTTATCCCCAAAAATGATTGCATTAGTCTTAGATGCATTCAGTTGTAGACAATGATTAATTGAAAATATATGAAGATTGTGTAAGTCATAATTAATAGCAGATATCGCTTGGTTCACTTCATCCAAGGGAAAGGACATTTATAACTGAATATCGTCAGCGTAGTAATGCTGTAAGCATGAATGGAAAATATTTGGGAAATTCGATGTGTAAATAGAAAAGGGTATAGGCCCCAATATTGATCCTTGGGGCACTCCGGTTCTAACAGATAAAAAACTTGATACACTTCCCCGATATTTTACAGCATTAAAACATTAATTCAATTGTCAAAGATGAATAGACCGGAATCGAATAGGTAAAACCTTTTTTCTTCATAATAATGTTGAACTTTGGTAAACATCGTTTTTTGAGCCTGAAATGAGAGGTTACTGTTTTGCAAAACGAAGCATCTCATTTTAGTCTGCGGATCGATGCTCTGTCTCTCAGGCCCAGTCCAAGTATTTCATAATTTTATAAAACATGCCTATGAGGTTCTTCGTGAGTCAAATGGCACTTTCATTGTCTATATATAAGAGATTTGCTTGACTGACACCGAAACCATATTTCTGGTATAAAGTGCTTAACCATAGAATACAGAAACAAGATCAATTGGAAAACAGCATAATTGTATGGAGTAGAAAATATTGCGCTACATTCCCGTAGCGGTCACCTGATTCGAGAATCGGAATAACAGAAAGTTTCCATAACAGCGAAAAATCAGCATAATCCAAAGGGTGTTTGAAAATTGGAAACAGTTAACGTACAGACACGGTTTTCGAGAAAAATGTTCGGAATTTCATCTGGACCAGTATTCATTTCTTTGGGGTGATCTTGCTATTTTCTCAAATATTATTGTACTTGAAAGAATAGGTCGAGATATTAAAGAGTTGTTGTTTTCACTTACGAGGTTATTGGTATTCCCTGGGGAGCCGTTATAAACTGTTGAAAAATAGTTGGCAAAACTTTCTACTATTTCATCTCCATTTTTCGCAATCGAGTTTTTGTAGATCATGATGGAAGGTACGTCGTTCAACGACTTCCTACTTTTGCTATGATATCAAAAATATTATGGATTCATGTTAAGAGTATCATTTACACCTTGGATATAATGTTCATAACATAGCTTAGTGAGGTTTTTGCATGTTGTCCTCAATTCAGAAATAAATTGATAGTCCTGATTATTCTTGGTGCATCTCAAATTTTTGTGCCCAATCTTTTTTTGTCTATTTAAATACCTCAGATCCGCACTGAACCATTTTGGGAAGGTTAGGGTTTAGAATCTTTTCAGTGGCACAAATAAAGCTTTTGCCATATTCAAAATATGGTAAAATTCTCTGCCGTCGCTAAGTTGATATCAGAAAAATTCAGGGTATCATTCCAGTCTATGACACCTAAATAATTATTGAGGCCTTTATAGTCTGCATTTTTAAAATCATAGTAAAATTCATTATACTTACGGTTCTGATTGGAAGTTTGTTTCGAAATTATATGGAATGAATAGCTCTCATGGTGAGTACAACTTGAAAACAGAGGGTCAGTGGGTATTGATATATCTAGGTTACGTACATTAGTAAATGATACGTCTAACAATACATTTCTCTAGTTTGGAACAAAATTTCTCTGATGAGAGCTCAAATAAGCGTATGACTGAGCTAACGTTAGTGCGTGAGACTCTTGGGAGCAGTATACTAACACACCACTGTCATCATTGTTCCAAGTTGCCTCGGGCACAGTGAGTCGCCAAATATGTATGAGTTACATTGTTCATGTTGTTGAATGACGTCCTCAATTGCCTTACAGTGTTATATATTTTATATACAAGTTCTGCTGATCGCGGTGGGATATAGACACCTCCTATTCTGAAGTTTTCCTTTTCAACAGTACATGACAAAAACAACTGTTCAACTGTGTTTATAGTCAGCTTCATCTTTTTCGCCTTTATCGTTTTCTTCATAACAATCGGTACTCCGCCTCATCTGGATTTTGTACTCATTTCATGATTTCGATCACATCTAAAGATGACATAATTGGACATTTTAATTTCTGGGTCTGAGATGTCTTGCGTGAGCCAGCTTTCTACCAGTATAGCAATATCATATTCAGAGCATAATATTGACTGAATCAGGTCTTGTATTTCGGTTCGAATACCACCGAGATTCTGACAGTACACCTGTAAAGGAGTTGTTTTCAGTTTTTTCTGGTGATTATTGTAGGAATGCCATTTGTGTATATAATTGTCAGATCAACTTCAGGCTTGCTGCATTTTTGTTTTGTCATTACTAATTCCAATTGGAGAATCTTGAAATTTCTTCATCGATTTCAGAAAATCCTTAGCAATTTGACTGTTTGAAAATATGACTTTTATTGGTCTGGATTTCGAACCTCCTGGACGGCCAACTCTGATGACTTTCACCATATCATTGACTGCTTCACTCATTTCCAATTTTCCTCAGGTAGCTTTGATTTCGCTCTTATCATGCTCTATTTTCCCAGGAAGTAGTTTCTTTCACGTTGTATACCATTATATTTCTTGACCTAATCTGCCGCTCATTAAGTTTCCTTATACACTTTTAGTCGATCCCCTTTCATTGAAATCAAAATCTCTAGTTACATGAACTATTCTCGTTTCCGGATCAAACAACCCCTTGTACTATCCCCATGTTGTTGTTTTTCCCTGCTGTAACTTCTTGATTTTATAATAGGTTTCAAAGAAGTTGAAAACTTCATACAACGAACCGCTTATGATGTCACTCATATATTTCATACATATCTGCATGGATAACGCACTCAATTTGCTACTATATCAACGGGTTGATATTCGAAGAAGCAAGATAACAGTTGTTGAAACAGAATGAAATATTACATGGCAGTAGCATTTACCCAAATTCCATTCTCTAAAGTTTTGTTTTTTAGAAAATGATCACTGAAACTGATATACACTCAAGTAATAACGTTTATCTGGGATGTTATCTCGGGAAACGAAAGTATCATTTTACATTTCTCCGACCAAAAAGTTTTTATGCAAACTGTTTCTCAATAAATCAAGTATCCCTTCGCTGATGTCATTAATTTATGACTTTTTTGTTCTAGGTACCTACCAGATATTTGCTATTTGCTCATCACTGTGCGTATTGAATTCATCTGTGTACCTATCTGAGGTCGATTATGGACAGAGTGAGTGTTGGGATGACAAAACACATAGGTACATTTCTTGGAATAGAGACTTGGAGGAATTCAATGAAAACAGAAAGATTAGTAGTTGGGAATATCTCGAAAACATGGTGAGTAGAAACAAAGACTAATAACCTACTAAAATATGTGTTAATTTTCTTCCCATCATATATTCGGTTAGATGATAGAGCTGAATAGAATGGCACAATGCAGTTGATAAAGATAGCAGAAGGCTAAAGAGAAGAAAAGCAACTACTTCATTGCAACTCGAGTGTTGGTCAAATAAACTATTGACTATATTCAGTTACATTCAGAAGGAGATAATGAAAAGAATTTTAATTGAAACTACGCTTTATTTCTTCGTAGTTTTTTTGTGTTCTCAACCTACCACAATCTGAAACAATTTGAATTGATATTGGAATCTATTGTATTTGATTCAGTGAACGAAGTGGACTTTTATTAAATGAACTTCAATCTGACATACATGTCATTCATATACAATATGATATGACTATCCAAATATATAACAGAGTCTATACAAGTGGAAGACAAAATCATAGCAATCAAGTTAGCCATTTCGGGGTATACAGGTGGAACTTTCAGTTAATCCGCGTCTGAAACACTTTCCTTGTCGACTTTTCGGCTCCCATTTCATCGACGAGAAAAATTCCATATATATATATGTATATATATATATATATATATATATATATATATATATATATATATATATATATATATATATATATATATATATATTATATATATATATATATATATTTATATATATATATGCAAGATGAATTTTCTGGGTTTTTATCCGTTTGGTATCTTCTGATTTGTTCGACGTTTCGACTTCCATTTTGAAGTCATTCTCAAGAACTGTGAGACGAATATCTGTCCTTACCGTCCTGGTCAATCACTCCCTTTACGAAGTAACCAAGCAAGACTAAGCAAAGACTTCAATTGTCTGTTCTCCATAGAAACTGGTATTTATAATGATTCTCCTCAGTTATTATCCGACTAGGTCCGATATTATTGATGATTATATCATCAACCGCTCTCTAAGGTTGTATCCTGCCCATCCAGGTAATATGAAGAAATTGATGTTTTCGCGGATCTTCGATATGTAAGATGAATTTTCTGGGTTTTTATTTATATATACATATAAACCCAGAAAATTCATCTTGTGAGAATGTTAGACGAGTGTCTAAGTTAAAGAAGAATCTTTTTAATATTCGGGTGTGCAGTCAACAAGGAATTGGAACAAATAGAACTCTTTATTCTGTTCAAGCTTATATCAATATCTTTCCTGGAATTCATGGAATTTGGTTCTTCGAACTTTTCTTGAAATGACACAAATTTTCAAAGAACCAAATTCCATAAATTCCAGGAAAGATATTGATAGTCTCAGCATCATTTACTCATATTTACTAAGTCGCCCCCTAATGGGTAGTAATAATAACAACTTGACATTTGGTAGCCCTGTGTAGTTGGTGATTTCACTTTCATTTTCATTGTGTGTTGGCAACAAGGTCACAGGAAACTGTATTCATTGCATGGTCACTTGTCAACTTCATTCCCTTCTTTTTCAGATCATTTCCGTTAAAATTACAAATATGGTTTCCAATGCCCGTTAGGAGAAACAACTTCTCCCATTTTTCAATTCGCTTGCATGTATGATTGATCATATCTTTTAATTAAAGTTTTATATTATAATTGTACCATTAGGTCGATGTGTTTGTGATATGTTGTCCTTCATGTTTGTATTAAAAAAGGATTATTAACCTCACATTCGTAAGTAAGCACATGTTAAAGAAACTTTTCTATTCTTACAATTTTTCCAATTCATTGTAGAGTTCCTGATGAAGAGCCAATAAAGACTCGAAAGCTTGAACAGAATGAAGAGTTCACTTTGTTCCAATTCCTTGTTGACTGCACACCCGAATATTGAAAGGATTCTTCTATATATATATTATTTTCTAATTGGAGGTTGAAATGAAATTGGATCAAAACAAACAGAGAATGATTAATGGAATGAAATGACAGTGACAAGTTGATTCAATCATGGCGGAAAATTTCAATTAACAGGTCAAGTCGGTTCGTTTATTCATAGAATGTTGTGGAAACATTGTTGTAGAAAAATTATTTTCGAAAGATTCTTCTCTTTGTCCAAGATTTCAGTATTCTCATAATCCATTCGATGATCATTACGATTCACATATTCCGATGAGGCACATGAATTGATGTTTCTTCTACACTCGCTTCTGTGTGAAATTATGCAACTATTGAGATTCCTAGCTCTTTCACCAATATACGTTTGATTACAATCTAGACAGAGAGTTTTATAAACAACATTCAATTTCGGTTTTTTCAAAATTGATGATTTAACTCAAGAGTGTAAGATAAAAATGGTATTTATAAATTTCTTTGTGACTTTAATGTTTTCATTATTCCGAACATTGATTAATTTAGGAGTGAGTTCATGAATGAATGGTAAAGATCTGAATATGGTGGGAAGTGACGGGTTTGGAATTATGTTCGTGATACGTGATTGATGTTCATTGTAAAATAGTAAATTATTGATGAGATATTTGGGATAAGAATTTTCTAGCAAAATATCACGTAATTCTATTAAAAAATTTTGGCGTATGCTGGGATGACTTAATTCAACGACTCTACTTTGAAGCGAAGTGACCATATTTATTTTCATATTAGGGATGATACGAATGAAAAATTAAACAAAGATTGCTACATATCGGTTTTATACCATCTGGTGATTATTTTGTTTTTCTTTTCTGTATCTTTTCACAAAAGAAACATTGAAAGGAAGTAAAGGTAAGCAGTGACAAAATAGTTGAGGCTTTCGCGGCCGAGGTTTTCAGTATCACTACTTTTATTCGGGTTTGAAGGCCGTCGTTTTTTGGAATTTCTTCCTGACGTTTCGCAGGCTCGAGTGGCTAGCTTCTTCAGAGGTTCATTCATCTTGGAATTCACTCCGATGACTGGAGATGAATGGAGTGAATTCCAAGATGAATGAACCTCTGAAGAAGCTAGCCACTCGAGCCTGCGAAACGTCAGGAAGAAATTCCAAAAAACGACGGCCTTCAAACCCGAATAAAAGTAGTGATACTGAAAGGTAAGCAGTTATCAAGAAGATTATCCAAAGCATAGTCAGCTAAAATCGGAGATATTTTTGAGCCCATTGGTGTGCCAAATATTTGTTTACAAAATTTGGTTTCAAAAACGGAATAAGTAGAATCAAAAATGCAGTCTATTAATTGAAAAAAGTTGATTTGTCTGAATTACTAAAGTTTTAAAAAAAAAACAACTTTTTTCGATACAATTTTCAAGAGTTGTGAGAGGTAAATTTGTAAATAAGGCAACCACCTTAGTAAGTACTCCAATTATAATGTGCTTATACCGGGAAGCAATTGAGATACATAAGCACAAGGATAACTTAAACAGAAAGGAAGAGGGACTAAATTTGAACAAAATTAGGTATCCAGTTCTAAGAACAGCTAAGACGAAGCCAGATAGAACCCGGGAATCGGACGACCAACAGAACGCTGTCGGACCAAAAGATAAAAACGAGTCAATTCCAGTTTTGGAATCAATCGTAGTAAACTCACATAGAGGAGTTCAACTAAGACCACGCCGCTGAAGATGTCTGCCGCAGATGTAGCAGAAAGCTCCGGAAGTCAAAATTCCAGCACACGGCCCTCAAGCCCGAAAAACCTGAGATGTATCAATACCGGCCGTGAAAGCCTACATTCTCTAATAGAAATTTTGTTTTGGAACAACATTAGTTCCACTGCCTCCTTCGTTATCATTCAATTATTGGATTTATATTTTTCAGTAACTTCCTGGATATGAATTTTCGAGAATTTTTTTTTAAAGATTATTGAGAGTTTTTATGAAATTGGGTGTCAGAAATTTTCAACACTCTGCTGTTCATTTCTTTTAACAGTTTTCACTTCCATTGCATGTTTATGGTAAGACCAATTATTGATTTATATTCCTGAGCTACATGGTTTACTATAGCAATCAATCATAATTTTGTTTTTTGTGACGTTCGTATGAACCTTGTGTCGAGAAAGGGCACTGCTTGGTCTGCATCCTCTGTTTTCATGTTGATCTGAATGTATGGATCATAACTGGGGAAGGTGTTGAGAATCTCTTCAGTACACTCCGAAGATAGTGAAATAATGATATCATCGACATTTTTTTGACGAAATGAGGTCTTAAGGTCAAAACCGACAAAAGTGTGTCCGATAAATCATTCATGCTAGAATTAAGGAAATAGAAGCAACCATAGGTGAACCGAATGTTTGTTTATACATTTTGTTATAGATTGAAAAATGAGTGTCAAAGAAAAAGAATTGTGAAATAGTTATGAAATTATCCTGAGAACATCACAGTGTGAACTAATTCTGTTCCAATGTTTGTGAATTGATATGATACGAGTTTTCACATATACTTTACTTAAAATGGGAAACACTTTCAAGCAAGCCAACACATAACTAGGAGGAAGATTAGATTAGATTATCGGGGAGCTGGCCCATGGCCTGATTCACTGCGACCTTTTCAGATCTATTGTGATGCTCCTTGGCTGTTAGAGCTCTTTGTCTAGCTTGATCTCTTCGATGAAACTCCATGGCCTTGACACTGACTCCTTCATATAGCTAGCAGCCTCTGGTTTCTCCTTCCCGCATCTTGCGTTTCTCAGCCTTGCTATCGCTTCGCATTCACAGAGCTCATGCAGTGCGGTTTCTTCCTCTTCTTGACAGAACCTGCATTGGGTTTCTTCTGTCAGACCAATATTGCTCATATGTTTTCTGAGCCGGCTTTGCCCCACCACTACCCTTACAACCTTACGGTTGTGGTTCAGCAGGTCTTCCGTGAATCTGGGCGCTGGTTCCTTTATGAACTATTTCGCCTGTCTCATTCCAGGAAGCTCATTCCACCAATCTTTCGATTCGTTCTGCATCCATGAATTTATGGATGTCTTTATGCTTGCTTTCGCTACCCTCTGGGTTCTGGGCCGATCATAGCCTTAGATGCGCCATCACGGGCTAGAGCCCGTGAACTAGGAGGTAATGTGATATTACTAAATAAATTTGAGGCTTCAAACGAATCTTTAATATAGTAATCGTTATCCGCGTCGTATGCCATAGTAATGATATTTCTGAGAAACGAGGCTAATGCTTCTGTCGGTCTTACTGATAGCGTAGGTTTATGGATCTTGGGTAGGGCTCAGAACTTGGGGGAAGTGCTGCTGTAGCAAGTCAGTTTTCCCTTCGCCACTTCATCAATCTGGTTGCTACCTTTCGAAAGTTTAACTGAGGCATTGGACTACTTCTGAATGCCATTCGTGGGGTCTATATTGAGTTGTAAATACGAAGAATTTTTCGAAATAATTTGGTTTGAAAGTTAAAAATATCTATTATTACGGTGTTGAATAATCTATATAAAAACGAAGTTGAAAATAGTATATGAACCTTGCTAAATTTTATGAAAATGAAATTCTATGTTTGCCAAATGAAATTCGTAAGAAAATTAGTGAATTATTTGAAATACGTTGTTATTGTCTAGATGGAAAAAGTAAGTATATATTACGTTGAGACTATGTCTATGTCTCTTCTTGAATGTATACAATCAGAATGGTTGAAAATATCAGTCATTTATAAAAAAAGTCTTTTTTGTGAATTACTCTTGAATCCAAAATTGTAACATTATTGAAATTGAAATTATGATCTTGATCGTGACTATGTTTCGTTAACATGCAAGTGATTTTTATCAAATCTTATATCACTCTTATGAGAAGTTATTCCATCTTCGAGTAGTCTGCCGCTTTGCCCAATGTACTTCTCATTACAATTACTACATAGAATAGAGTAGATTACATTGGATTCATGTGAAATTGGATCATTGTCTTTGAGTTTCCTGAAAAATATTTTTTATGCTCAATGTATTTCTGAATGAAATTTGAACACGGTATCCACAACTCATGAGAAGATGACTTAATTTCTTAAAATTTTGCATTCTCATAGTAGGATGGGTTGTTTTGAATACTCGATTTTTCATCGTTAGGATCAAATTGATTTTCTGTTGTTTTGTATGAAATGATTCGAAATGTAG
The DNA here is from genome assembly GCA_032362365.1 of Zygogramma bicolorata. Lineage (NCBI taxonomy): Eukaryota > Metazoa > Arthropoda > Insecta > Coleoptera > Chrysomelidae > Zygogramma > Zygogramma bicolorata. The sequence goes on along the minus strand of JAVJAQ010006002.1, from coordinate 896,390 downwards.
AAATCTCCCTGAAGATCCTGGTTTCGTATACCAAGTTGTGATTATTGTATCAGTTCTTCTCATAAGTTTGGTGTCTGAAAAGGGCACACTTCAATCACTGTCTCCGTTTTCAACTGTGAATTGTAAAAGAGGGTCGTAACTATTGAAAACTTGCAATACTTCATCTATACCATTGTGAGGAACACTAAGATAAAAATCGAGTATTCAAAACAACCCATCCTACCATGAGAATGCAAAATCTTAAGAAATTAAGACATTTTTCCATGAGATGTGGATACCCTCCTCGTTTAATAAACAGTTTAATTTTCAACAGATCGTCCATCATGACTACCATACAGAGAAATAAACCTGAAGCACCCAATACAAATCGGATTACTTATTTTTCTTCTCCACATATCAATAATTCATCCTTTTAACTCAAAAAGATTCTCAAACAAATTCCAAATGTTCAAATTTCATTCAGAAATACAATAAGCATACAAAATATTTTCAGCAAACTCAAAGACAATGATCCAATCTCACATGAATCCAATGTAATCTACTCTATTCCATGTAGTAATTGCAATCAGAAGTGAATTGGGCAAAACGGCAGTTTTTTACTAGTTTTATACATACAATATTACAAGATATATACAAGTGTGATGAATAAACATATAGTTTGCAGCTTCTTATTTTAATCTCATATTTCGTAACTTAATTCCCTTATACTGTACTTCAGATATTATTCAAGATCTGTTTTGTGATAGTATAGCGTTCCTGAAGAAGAGCCAAATAGACTCGAAAGCTCGAACTGAAATAAAGAGTACACTTATTCCTCAAAAGCATAATCTCTCATATTATAATCTGTTCAGTCGAGTCAAATCCCCCTCTCTCTCTCTCTCTCTCTATATATATATATATATATATATATATATAACACTGGAACATTCAAATACTCAGCAAAAATCCATAGAATAGTTCATCAGACCACATTCGAAATTTCTATTCGATGACTATGAGCACAGTCTACGTTTCACACATGGAGATCTCTCAAATCAGCAGACAAAAACCTGAAAAATGAAACATTTTCAAAAACCTAGTCAATACTAACAGAAAAAACATCCTGTATATGAGGTACAACAAATTTGAATAGGAAAATCAAAGCATTCTTGATTAATAGAAATATGTCAATGAAAAGGAAATGGGTCATCAAAATAGATCCCAAAATGAATAAAATTGAATCAAAATGGAGATGGAATAAAGTGAAGATATTTCCAAACAATATTGTAAATAGTAATATTGATTTAGAAACTAATTTTATAAAGTAGAAAACGTTAACATTTATTGTATATGTGTAAATAGTGCGGATATGAAAGTGCACGTACCTAACAACGGGAACCAGGAAGAATCAACAAAGGAGACTAGAAGAAGCTGATTGAAGTATTCACAATCAAAAAATTTGAGAAAAGTTTCAAAAGTGATTTCAAACTGTATATTTACCTGATCGAAACAAGATTTGAGCCACGAGAACGTCTTCATCATACAGCAGAGTTGCAGTCAAGAAATCTCAACTAGTCGACCAGAAATCCAAACAGAAACTATAATAATATTATTGACAGACAAAATAATTACAGGATTCATGGAAATAGATATTATGCAAATAATACAAACTACAGACAAAGACCAAATAGTTTACACAGGAATAACAATGAACAAAACAATAATTATGAACAAAATTATAATAGACAAAGGAGTAGAAGTCAGTTGAATACACACACAAATACAAGACAGGTACACCAGGTACAAATACATCAACCTTTACAACAGAACTTAGACGAAATAAAGACAGTAACATTACAAAATTTTCAATAAGACACCTACTTAACATAAACAATAATAATAATAGTATTCACAACAAACAAAATTATGGTATTGGATTCCGGACCTGTATAGCAAGATATAAACATCTCTCGCTTTTGGCTTCAGAATAAATCGTAATTACTCAATTAATTCGAAATAAAAGTGCTCACACACTACAGTGAGAACACCAAGAAACATCCAATAAAATAGTTCCTGACTGTAAGTACAAATCTAGGATTCTTACAACAAATGTGCCTTTATTCATAACCGCACTTCTCCTCAACTGCAACTGCTCATCGGCTGGACTCCCTCGCTCTCCTCGGCTCGGAAACAGGACCGTCTCGAGGGACCGATGTGTCTCGCAGAAGGCACGGCTGAAACATGAGCGATATGGCACAGGGGGTTTCTGACTACAGGAACCTCCTTTCATCGCAGAATGAATCCCAACTACAGAACCCATTAAATCAAGGCACAACTCAACAAAAGTCTTACTCCACTGCTGTGAGTCAACAACAAACCGCCAAATTCAAAGGACGAGACCAAGCGATAATTTTCTCTGCGACAGGAGGAGTGAGAATTCAAGAATATATACTAGCACTTGGAGCTCAAATTGATCCAAAAAACATTATATTCGCCTCGAAAATATCGAACAATATAATTTGTGTATATCTATCGAACCCCAGAATCGTCGACGATTACATTAATAATGAAGGCTATATCATAGTGAGAGAAGAAGTAATCAGAGCTAGAAGACTCATAACTCCATCCGAACGATTGATCATTTCGAACGTATGTCCCTCAATTCCACACATAGTAGTTGAACAAAAACTTTCACAAGTGGGTCTGACTTTGGTCTCCCCTATATCCTTTCTGAGAATGAACATTGATGACCCCCAATACTCCCACATCCTAAGTTTCAGGCGCCAGGTATACATATCCCCTCCTGAAGCCATAACGGTTCCCGAATCATTATTGGTGGAACACGATAACACACAATATCAGCTTCAGCGCCTCCAGCAGTAGGAGAACAAATACCTCAGCCAACACCCAGCATACTACCATCGGTATCCAAACAATCCAAAAGTGGAAAAGGCTCTTCCAAAATGCCCGAAACGATCTTAGCACAGAAAAGGACTATTTCTGAAACTCTAAGCCCCCCTCCAATTCCAAAAGACCACGAAGTGTCTCAAAACCCTGACCCCTTCCTCATACCAGGATTCGAAACTCTGAAAAAACACCGCCTCTCCTCCTCTAGGAAGAACCTAGCCTCTTCATTGGAGGAGCAGCTGCTACCAGCGAAGGAGTTCATCTTGAAGGAGGCGGATTCACTCGTGTTGAATTACATGCAGCTGAAGGACTTCCTGGAGAACGTATACGGAAACAATGACCCACTAAGCGTCGCCAACGAGTACACAGACGACATACATGGATTGATTAGCATGCTCAAAAAAGTTTACCCCTTCTTCACCGAACGCAGCCTCAAGGCACGTTGTACCAAAATCCAGAAGAAACTGCTCAAACAATTGGTTGAGGAACAACATTCACGGAACCCCACCACCTCAGATACCGAAAGTGAAGGAACCTCCTCCCAAGAAATCTATTGATCTATAACAGGCTTCATTTTACAGTGGAATATCAATGGGTTATATACCCACCTAGAGATGTTGAAAATTTTGATCTCAGAACATGATCCTACAATAATATTTCTCCAAGAGACTCACTTAATAAATGACACAACGTAGCTCTTGAAAAACTATAATTCATTCTGTAAAAACCGCATGGCAGTTACAAGGGCAAGCGGAGGAGTTGCAATATACACAAAGAAATCAGTAGATGTGGAACAAATTCCTCTTATTACTGACATCGAAGCAGTAGCAGTCAAGATCAAGGATGGTAAACAACTTAATGTTTGCAATGTGTATATTCCACCAAACAGAGAAATCACGGACATAGAATTATCCAGACTACTACAACAAATACTCAAACCTAGAATCATTACAGGGGACTTCAATGCACATAATATTCAATGGGGGTGTTCCTCAACTAATCTTAAGGGGCGCATAATGAGCAACATAATAGAAGAAGGAAATTTGCTGATCCTCAACACCGAAGGCGTAACCAGGCTGAACCCTACAGGCACCTCAAGCGTTTTGGACTTAATTAACCCTTTGTGACCATTCCCTTGGGCCCCAATAGATATTTGAGATTCTCCTATATTCTTACGGAAGTGATCATTTCCCAATAACTATATGCCGCAATGAAAACGAATACAATTTCCGGAGATCAACACCAAGATGGCGCCTGAGAAAAGAAAACTGGGGGTTGTTTTCTAATACCATCGATGAAAATTCAAAAGCTTTTTGCTACCAGAAGACATCAATGAAGCTGTAGAAGAGTTCTCGAATATTATCAATGAGGTCGCACTACAAACAATCGGAAAAAAAAAAACACTAACGAATAAAATACCTGTACCATGGTGGAATCAGGAATGCGAATATGCTATAAAGGCGTCCAAAAGAGCTTTGAATAAATTCAGGAGGAACAAAACAGACGAAAACTGGATATCATTCACAAGACTTAGGGCAAGATCCAGATGGATAACAAAAAAGAGCAAGCGTGATTCTTGGATGAATTATGTATCATCCATTGTTCAACGCCTATCAAAGCCGTCTGGAACAAAGTCAACAGGATCAAAGGTACAAACACATCTTGCAGCATAAATTCGCTTGAAAGTGAAGGACATAGGTACAGTAAACCAGAAGAGATAGCGGAACTACTGGCAAACACTTACCAACATAACGTAACTCCAACTCCACTGAAATATTTTCAGCAACGAAAAAGATTGAAGAATCACGAAACACTCGCACCCCAAACCAGGAGATAGATGACCCGTTGAACTCCAAAATTAGTACTGAGGAACTCGAAGAATCTTTGAAATCTTGTGAGAACTCTAGCCCTGGACCTGATGACATCCCTTTCATATTTCTTCAGAATCTGTCATACACGGCGAAACAAGTACTATTGAACATTTTCAATGTAATTTTGCTGCAAGGTTGCTGCTAAAATCGGATAAAGTCAAGTCATGCCCAGAGTCGTATAGACCCGTGTCTCTTACTTGCACAATGTGTAAGCTCTCGGAGATAATTCTGAATAGAAGATTGTTGTGGCATTTGGAGAAGAATGGACATTTGACTCCTGAACAGAATGGGTTTCGCCAGGGGCGGTCAACATTGGTCAATTTGGTGGACCTTGAGAGCTACGTACATGAAGGCTTCTCAAACAAACAAATGTGTATCGCTGTATTTTTTGACATAAAAAGAGCATACGATATGACATGGAAGCACTACATACTACAGCAACTTGTTGAGAAGGGAGTTAACGGACATCTATTGAATTTTATTAGGAATTTTATGAACGAGCGACGTTTCAGAGTGAGAAGCAACGGTCAACTTTCGGATATGAGACCACTAGAAAATGAAGTTCCTCAAGGTTCAGTAATCAGTGTCACACTATTTTTATTGGCTATTAATGAAGTGGCAAAATTCGTAGAAAAACCTATTAGAATGAGCTTGTATGCGGATGACTTGGCGATATACTTGAAGGGAAAAAATATACCTATCAACTATGCAGAGCAGTCTCCAACATGCCATCAACAACATTGAAAACTGGCTGTCAACAACAGGTTTTCAAATGAGTACAACTGAAACCAAATGTATACTCTTCACAAAAAAAAGTATACCCACCAAGCCTGTACTGATAATGAATGGAACCGTCATTGAGGCTGTCCAAAATATAAGGTACCTGGGAATGATAGTTGACGAAAAACTTACCTGGGAAGCTCACTCAAAAAACCTTGTGAAAACATGCCAAAATGGTCTGACCTTGCTGAGAGTACTCTCGAACCATCATTGGGGAGCTGACACAAAAGTAATTCTCTCATTGAACAGGGCGCTGATAAGATCGAGGATAGACTATGGATCAGTGGTGTACGCATCAGCTAGCAAAAGAATATTGAAACTTCTGGATTCCATACATAACTCAGCTCTCAGAACGGCACTTGGGGCACTCCGCTCAACACCTCTACCTAGCATCTATCGCGAAGCCGGCGAACCCTCCCTGCACACCAGATGCCTCTCCTTCGGAAAAGCCATTTTCTGCATTGAAGATCATCCTACTCACAAATATGTATTCTCCTCAAGATACAAAAAATGTTTCTCGAACAGAAGCAGAATAGCCATTCCATTCTTCGAACGACTGAATCGTAACCCACATACTTCCAAAATTGACTTCCATAACATATATAACTCATCTTCTTCAAATATACCCCCCTGGGTGATACCAAAACCAAAAGTCGACACATCTCTGAGCCTGTATCAGAAAATGGAAACCCCGATTGAACTGATAACTCAGAACTTTTATTATCTACTCTCACACTACCCAGAACACTCGACATTTTATACCGATGCATCTAAATCAGGAAACAAGGTTGGAGCAGCCATCGTCTTCCAAGATGGTATAAAAAAGTTTTCCCTTCCACCGAACTTCAGTGTATACAGTGGTGAAATATACGCCATTTTTCAAGCCCTCAATTTCATCGCTAGCAACAGGATACAGAAGTCACTACTTATCACTGATTCATTGAGTGCTATCGAGAGCTTACAGCAAATATACAGTGACAACCCGTATGTCTCGGCCAAGGAAATGATACATAACCATACCACCAATTCTGATAATGAAATTGCCCTTCTATGGGTGCCTTCACACATTGGCATTCCCGGGAACGAAAAGGCGGACTCGGCGGCCCGAGAAGCTGCAAATGAACGGGCGGACACTCTGCACGAGCAGATATGGAGTGAAGACATGAAAAGCCACATCAAGTCGTTAGTCTGGGAGGAACGGCAGGATGAGTGGCACCGACAACATTTCAAACTCAGTGAAATAAAACCCTGTGTGAAACGCTGGACGTTACTTCCCGATTGCGACTAGGCCACACGAGATATACCCACGAACATCTCTTTAAAGGCGAACCAGAGAGAACTTGTGACGACTGTCAAGTGCCAGTGAATGTAAAACATATTCTCGTTGAGTGTCTTAGGTTCGAGGATACCAGGCGGAAATACAACTTGGAGCGAGATCTGAAGTCTTTACTGGGAGAGCGCCACGACACGTCCAATCTAATAAAATTTTTGAATGAACTCCACTCAACAGCCAAAATTTGATGTTGTGAATATCCTCCGGACAAACTCAAAACTATTTGCGGATACTTGTACTGTGAAAATTGTATTGTATGTATTGTATTGAAAATGTTACTGTACCTCAAGTTGCTAATGACCCATTGTGGTCGATGCAACTCATTTCTTTTTTGAATAAAAAATAAATAAATTATGGTATTCATCAGCATCCACGAGAATTTATAGACATTGAAAAGCAATTTAAACTAGAACAAAATAAAGAATCAATAAAAATAAATGGAATGTTTTTTGAGAAAAATATAGAAATATTAGTGGACACAAGTTCAGAAGTTTCATTGATAAGTGAGAAAATAATAAAAGAATTGAAGTTAGAAAAATTAAGCTCTGGAATTCCCAGAACAACTTTAGTAGGTGCAAATGATAAAAAACTATATCAAGTAAGTAAAAAAATATGTGGATATTTGAAATTTATTGAAACAGAAGTTGCAATGCAATTTTCAATAATAGAAAATTTATTGCATGATGCTATAATAGGAAGTGACGAATTAGACAAACATGGTGTGATTATTGACTATGAACAAGGACAAGTACAAATAGGAAATGAAATATTAAAATTCATTAAAAACACACAATGTGGTGAAAAAATAGACAATGAGGTTAAAAACATTTTGAAAAAGTACATAAATTTGGTAAATGATGAAAATAGAATAACTGACAAATACATACATATAATAGAGGTAAAAGGTATACAAAATTTCGAATTCAAAACATATCCTATTCCATACAAGTACAGAACAGAGGTAAATCATGAAATGAAAAAAATGTAACAACAGAAAATCATTGAAAAGTGCGTTTCAAAATTTATAAATCCGATAGTTGTAGTTCAAAAATCAAATAAAGAAGTAATATTATGTCTAGACGCAAGAAACATAAACATAAAGTATACAACTCCACAATACGAGGCACCTTTAAACATCAATGCAATTTTTGGAAGCATAACAGGTTCTGAAATCTTTTCAAAAGTTGATTTGAAGCACAGTTTCTGGCTAATACCACTTGAAGAACAGAGTAGAGATTATACAGCATTTTCAATAGATGGAGTTATCTATCGTTTCAAAGTAGTTCCATACGGTCTAAAAAGCTCTTGCTCAGCATTAGTTAGGACACTCCATACTATTCTTGATCCATTCAATGATTTCATTCTCCATTATATAGATGATATACTAATATATTCTTCAGATCTGGAAAGTCATTTGAAACATTGAATTATTATTATTTGAATTAGATAAAGCAGGATTGAAAATAAATATAGACAAATCAAATTTTTTTCAAAAACAAAAAACGTTTTTGGGCTTCACATTAGATATACAAGGTATAAGTATGGATGAGGAGAGAATTAGAACAATTACGGAATATAAGAGACCAACGAATTAAAGAACTCTTAGAGGATTTTCAGGAATAATCAATTATTTCAAAAACCTAATGCCTGACATCAGTAAAAAAACTCTTCCACTAATCACTTCACTTAAAAAACAAAACAAATGGAAATGGAACGAAGAACAAGAAATAGCATTTGATAATATAAAAAAGGAATTCACCAACAATATAAAAATTTATCATCCATTACAATTTACCTTTCATTCTCAGAACCGATGCCTCCATATACAAACTAGCAGGAGTACTATTGCAAGTACAAAATAATAAAGAGGTACCCATATGTTTCGTGTCTCGAGTAACAAAAAATTATGAACAACACTACAGTATAACTGAATTAGAATTTGCAAGTATCATTTTGAGTGTGACAAAGCTAAGATTTTATTTACTAGGATCTGGATTTATTATAGAAACGGATCATCTATCATTGGTGAATGTAATGAACAATAAACTATTGAACAATAGAATACATAGAGGTGCATTGCTGTTGCAAGAATACAATTTTGAAATTAGGCATATCAGAGGGAAAGATAACATAGTAGCAGATGCTTTAACCAGAGATGATGAGAATGTAAAAGTTGAAAGAAGTATGCAATTGGGAATCAATAAATTAGTAGAACAAGAAGGGTTATTTTCAATGAAAAATATAATCAAGGATCGAAAAGAGTTGAGTGGTAATGAAATAATTACTTTAATGCATTAAAATAAATGATATTTATATAAAGGTAGTGAATGATCAAGAATTATATGTAATAAGTCGAAAACTAGCCACAGGAGTGAGGAAAATCTGGTTAATGTTTAGAGAAAATTATTATAATGTGAAAGATCTACAAATTATAAAAGATATAACTGAATCTTGTAAGATATGTCAAATATATAAAACTAGGAATTATGTTAATCACAATCTTGCAAAGAACATCACAGCACAAAATAAACTAGAATGTATAGCTATAGATTTTATAAGTGATTTGATAGAGTCAAACAGAAATAACAGACACATTCTAATAATAGTTGATATTTTCACAAAATTTATTAAATTATACCCATGTAAAAGAACAAATGTTAAAATAATAAAAAAAAATTTAAGAAATACTTTTTAGAGATAGGAAACCTAAAAGATGTATAGTGGACAATGCAACGTACTTTCAAAATGACAGATTCAAACTATTTGCCAGCCAAAATAATATACAACTTACGTTTACTAGTATAAGATATCCAGAATCCAATCCATCGGGAAGATATATGCAAGAGGTCATGAAGTTCTTAAGAATACAATTCAGGAAAAATCACAGAGATTGGGATGAAAACTTAGCTGAAGTAGAACTATTTCTCAATCAATTACTACATACAGTGACTCAAACGACTCCACATTACTTAATGACAGGACAACTTCCACAACGTAAATGGCTGAAAACAGATTACCAAGACATAATGACTAAAGTACAGGAGAGACAAAGACAGAATGGACAAAGGTATATCAAACGAAAAAGGCATAAAAGTGTTAAATTTGAAAAAGGACAATTGGTGCTTTTAAGAGCAAACAGAATTACAAATGAAAGAAAAACCCAATGTGCTAAGCTACTTCCTATAATGGAAGGACCATATGTAATAGAAAGTGTAAATAATATAAATAGCTATGTTTTAAAATATTTAGATATAGATGGAGTTGGGGAAATTTTCAATATAAATGATATTTATCTGTATATAAAACCATAACAAGAAACCAGATAAAATACTGGGAAAACTAAACTTAAAAAAAATGGATGTATGAGCTGTTATTTTCCCATAAATGAAAAATTAACATCTAATACTTGAGGTATTTATTATATTCTTAAATAAACCCAAATCAGAAAAACCATGGCTAATAACTTATCTTATTCATAAGCAGTCTTACAAACACTGGAACATCCAAATACTCAGCACAAATCCATAGAATAGTTCATCAGACCACATTCGAAACTTGTATTCGATGACTACGAGCACAGTCTACGTTTCACACATGGAGATCTCTCAAATCAGCAGACAAAAACCTGAAAAATGGAACATTTTCGAAATCTAGTCAATACTAACGAAAAGACCATCCTGTATATGAGGTACAACAAATTTGAACAGAAAAATCAAAGCATTCTTGATTAAAATAGAAATATGTCAATGAAAAGGAAATAGGTCATCAAAATAGATCCCAAAATGAATAAAATCAAATCAAAATGGAGATGGAATAAAGTAGAGATTTTTTCAAACAATATTGTAAATAGTAATATAAATTTAGAAACTGATTTTATAAAGTAGAAAACGTTAACATTTATTGTATATGTGTAAATAGTGCGGATATGAAAGTGCGCGTACCTAACAACGGTAACCAGGAAAAATCAACAAGGGAGACTAGAAGAAGCTGATTAAAGTATTCACTTTCAAAAAAATTGAGAAAAGTTTCAAACCTCACTTCAATCTGCAGTTCCACAAAATTCACATCATAAATGAAGTCAACCCTTTCTTGAACATTTATCTAAACTTTTCCGCGTATACAAAACTGTTCCTCAGTTCACAAAAAGACAATCTCATAAGACAATTCATATTGTGACTCTCCATTTAGCTATGAATAGAAATTAGATTCTAACCAAAACAACATTCTTCTTCACTTTCCAAATCAAATTGGAAAGACATGAAGTTGGTGTAATAAAGAGAAGAATATTGTTGGCATCCAGGCCAAATGTCTGAATAGAGTCCACTGATATAGACGGAGTAAGGTAGTTAACGCAGAGTAGGTAATTTAAGTGAACATAGGTGGAAACTCACATATTTAATTCCATACTATATTGAATAAAGAACGAAATATTTGTGTGAAGTCATTTATTTATTTACATAGAATTTGACAGTTCCATTGGGATATTTTATGACATCAAGAAAGTTCCCTGAACACTCTCTGATTTGACTGTTCTACATGTTCGACGGACCGACTGGGCTAGATAAAAATAAAGAGTAAGTAACAACAGAAAAAGAAAGTTAGTAGCCAGGGCAAATTCTGAAAACTTTATTATATACTGTCTAATCAATTGGAGATCAATTGTTCGTTCGTTCTGAAATTATATATATATATATATATATATATATATATATATATAGAGAGAGAGAGAGATATGTATATGAGGAAGATTGTTATTGGGTAAAGCAGCAAGCAGAAATGTGTACTCTTTTGACACTTTAATCCAACTCCTCAACATTTCATCTGTGAATAAGAACTTGAAACATTCAAATGTTGAGTTCGATAGATTCAGATAACACGAAACGTGATTATTCCACTTGTACATACGAAATATGGACTGATTCGATACTCGCATAGTTTGTGAGTTCAGAAACACCACAAATCTACAGAACTTGATATCTTATTGCAGCGGACACGAAGAGCTCGAGGGAGGAAATGTACAACAGTGTACAAATACAAAAAAATTAGGATCATAAATTCCTCAAATTGAATTCTTCTTATTGCTGAATTTCTGATTTTGGAATAAATCAATTTTGTGAAGGATTTCTGTTTACTCCACTTGAATAAAATGCATCCAAGGGTTCAGGGGTAGCCGTTTCAGCTGCACACATGTTCGAGATGCGGCACTGATTTTGAAGTACTTTTCGAATGAAAGAAACCTCATTTTCTCATATATAGATATTTCAAAAGCCGTTGCACTTCTGGGATATCACCAATTGTTTTCATCAAAATAGTGGATGTTGGGAACGTTTATGTCTCAAGTAAGTACCGAGCCTCTGAACCAATTACGCAACGTACTTATTAAAACTTTATGTGCTCCCGAAGATGAGCAATAATATTGAAGATTTAATAACTGAATTAAAAGATAAGACAACTGTCCTGCTGGTTGGATTGCTGGAGACAGCCACTATAAACGTGTTCTGATTGATTCAGTTCATTTTCATTATCCAATGGAAATGCCAAAAACCAATTTAATAGATATGAAGTGAATCTTTCGTGATTGAACGAAGCGTGGTAGACAACGCAACGTGATCTACTGGTGGTAAGGGCGTTTTTCCTTTTTCCGATACCTCTCAGAAATGAATAAATAATTTATTCATTGCTCATCTGTAAGAGAAATGGGGTAGCATTTTTTTATGACAGACGTTAAGCTTTCGGCAATTTTTATTGCCATCCTCAGGACGTGAATAATACATAGCAATCAATCGAATGGTTACTTACTAACGTGAAAATGAAAAATAAAAAAGAGTCAAAAATCGTATATGAAAATTCAAATGTGACGTATGGTTGGCAATTACTGCAAGTTCTTTTTTATACTATGAATATAAACATATGTTATACTCCTTTGTAGATTACTGTGGGAAAGTCGAAATAGACGGTGATTTTTTTTTTCTCTTATTTTATTGAATATGACTAAATTTTGCTGAGTCTGTTCAAATCGGTTAATTTGTTTATGTAATGGTCATTATTATTGATATGTGTATCATTTCTGAAAATACACGTTTGGAAAGATTGGTTTCACTATCCAAAATTTCAGCTTGTCCGTAATTCATACAATGAACTCTGCCATTAACATGTTCTGATAAAGCACAAGAATCCTTCTACAGTCACTTTCATGAAATTATACGACTGTGGAGTGTTCTAGATGTTTGGCCAATATATGATTCAGAACAATCCATACAAGAAATCTTATATATCACATTTGATCTATTCCTAATCGAAATTGGAGTCTTGATTTTACAATGGAATTTGGGAATTGCAAGGATATTTTCCTTTGTCATTTTGATACAGTTAGTTTGAAAAATATTTATTAATTTTGGGGTTGATTCTTGTATATAAAGTAGTTATTTGTAAATTGTTATGCTATTTTCGACTTGTTCAGAATTTTCAAAGGGTATTGAGATCCTTGATATCTGATCTCTTGTTCATGCATGAAACCGACTGTGAGATGGAAGTCATCTTCAGAAAAAGTCTTTGAAATTCATTTGATTCTTCAGAAAGAATTTTGGAAGTCCCAAAATTCTTGTGCTTGTGCATATGTTCCATAAGGGGCATATCTTTTTGGATGCAATCCTATGAGAACATATTCTGTCTTTGAGAAGTCTGTTTGTTCGTTTAATCAACTCACTGTTACAATAGTAGAACATTGGACACAGTAAACTATATCTAACTGATAAGTTGAAGGAAATTTTGTCTTTAACTATGATAAAACGTGAATCGATTTTTAGGACCCTTTCATTTGTAATTTTGATGTTGTCGAAAGGTGTGAAAATTCTTGAAATTCTACAAGTGATATCATTGATATATGGAAGGGATGTTAAAAAGGTATTGACAATTTGGAATGGAACATCTGAACAAGCAGTCAGAGCATTGTTATCGTCATTGGTATCGGTTCCATTGTGATTAAATTGGGAAGAGTATGTGGATATTCAAGAAAATTCATATCCACATATCATCTGATATTTTGTTATCACTAGCCCTCCATTTTCTTTGTAATCTCGTATATTGCCATCTGGTGGTTTCATTGATCGACATCCATCAAATCCCAAGAATATCGGAATCATACAAAATTATATAGCCTCATTACTGTTTAAATGCAAAGCACAATACATGGGTAATGATGATGAATCCATTAGTAAGGAGAATCTGAAAAAACTGGAAAATCAATAAATGTTTGATGAAATGTGAATATAATATATGAGTAATTCAACTGGAATATGATTCAAAATACGGCTCAGTTATGTAATGTTACCACTTTTTCAATTTTAATCACATACTTCCATTTTTATAAGGTTTTCAAGATCAAGTAAATGGAAGAGAGTAGGTACATTCTGAATATTTCGTTCCCCATTTCTATTATCATTATGAATTTGCTTTGATCTTACAAAGTCATCGAACCAGTACCCATGAAATGAGGGAACCTCTCTTGATAGAAATAATTATATAATGACCAATGAAATAAAACCAACCGATAAATCGGATCTGTTTGAAGTAAATCACTGGTGGTTGAGATTAGGTGCCGACTACTGACATTGAAGCGTGAACTATCAGGTGCTGAGAAACCAATAAAATTCACCATATAAAGATGCAGGTTCACAATATCCATTCAAACAAACAAAAAACAATTGCATGTTGAACGAAGCGTGGTAGACAACGCCACGTGATCTAGTGGCAATAATGGCGTGCTTTCTTTTTCTGATACCTCTCAGAAAAATAAATTATCTATTGCTGATCAGTGAGAGAAATGGGGTAAATGGGGTAGTATTTTTTTTTATGACAGGTACCAGCAAATTTAATGGGGAAGTGAACTTTCACCCGAACGGTATCCAAACAATTGTATTTTTATTTCACAAAAAAAAGGGTAACCCTGAAATGTTCAACGACAATTGCCTAAACCAAGGAAGAGAAGAATTTCTGAAGGTTGTGACCCTTGGAAAAATATTTTCCTCGGCAAACATTCCGCAGTTCAGATTATCTATAGAAAAAAAATGAGAGGAATGTGCTTCAGGCTTCGACGAGAAGGTGGACAACCTGCTTCATAAAGGGATTGATAAAGCCAGGAATGTATATATATATATATATATATATATATGAATAATTGAGGTATTTTTGACTGACAATATTATAGATATAATAAATCTTGGAGTTGCAGTCTCATAATGGTCTCAAATTTTATCTTAACATTGTCAGTCCAATATTTTTACATTATCTTAAATTTCTATTTAGGTGCTAATCTTTACTATTTTACTCAAGTTATTTGTCCTGAGGAAGGAAATAAAGATTTTCCGGAAGCTTGACAAAATGACAAAGAGTTCACTTTAAAACCAGTATAACACTGCAACTCCAAGATTTTTTCCTTCTTACATATATATTGTTGTCAAGATGAGTGAGTGAGTAGTGAGCTAGGCAACAGTAACAAGACGATTTGCTTTCTTGTTAACGGAATCTATATATGAACATAGATAATAATCAATGATAATTTCGATGCCGAATTTCATACCTAGGGGCTGAATACATGTGAGATATTTTCTGACAGGAAACAGGAAACCAAGCTCTGGAAAAGCACTTCTGATAATAGATCCAGCATGACTCATGTAAGAGATGATATTACGAATCGTAGTTCCTTGCATCAAGATAGATGAATTAGCAGGAACTGTCATCCATGACATTAAATCAACATATTGGTCGAGGACAGATTAAATTTCTTCGGGTAAATACAAGCTTGTGTTTTTTACTACAATAATGTTATCCGTCAAACCATACACTGAATGAAATGTAACTGGATCTGATCCACAGAAACATTCTTTGAAATTTCATAGAAACATTTGCTGAAACATTCGAATACTTTCGGAGTGTTCTTCTAACCTATACCGAATATTCATTGTAAACAAATGAAACGAACTTAAATTCACATATCCCGATGCTTCTAATAATGTTCTTGGAAATCTGCCCTATGAAAACTAATATCGACTTGTTCCACATAGTACTAATATCAACACACTCATTTATGGTGGCTCGTTTCAACTGTAATGCACGGTATATTAATGGGAAAAGAGAGGATACTGCTCCGAAAGCATAATTTCAGAAGCCGCTGATCTGTGAAATATAAACATCGATAAAATCTGGTATGGGGAATATACAAAAAATATCACCCCACATTCTCGGGCTTCTTTCAGTCTACACGAAATCAGAAAGAGTGATAATTGTAACAATCTCTAGAATCACCGTGTTTGCGGCTGGACCCAAAAAAGACAATAATCACGGTCAGATTCTGTAATCAATAGAAAATCAGAAGTAGCTACCTGAGAGTGGGCCTAATCAGTTACGCAGTGAAACCATAAAAAGCGGCGATCTTCCTTCAGTTGGATGGATGTCAAAAAAAGGCCACCCTTTAGTCCGAAGTTTATTTATCTTTCATGGGTATTTCAATTCAGCAAACTGAAAAAGGAGACCTTCGGTATT